>CAXDID010000976.1:0-163251 GCA_963988835.1 Hexamita inflata
TTAACTTATTTCGCCTTTAAAGCGCTTTAAACAGTTATTAGCCCTCTGCAATGCTCTCTCATTAAAACGATTCTCTTCCCCTTTTCGCTGTCAAAGTTCATTTTTAGAACCGTCTTTTTGATTAGAAGCGTTTTCCTGAGAGAAAGGACTTCAACTTTCTTCAGTTTAATTTGGGCCATTTTCCACACCCGGACGACCATTTTTTGGTTCTCCTTGTAATCCTGGAGGATGAACGAGCGGATTTGCGTGAAATCGAGCCACGAGATGAATTTTTGCAGTAGAAGGGCCTTACAGGTGATTATGGATTTGAGTAGTTTCACGTGGAGCTTTTGCAGGTTCTGGCGCTTGGCGTAGACCAAAATGGTGAGCGCGATTGAGGCTGTAGACTGCTTCTGCTTCTCAACAATTACTTAAGAGCTGCCGACTGAGAAAACGGGCGCTGGCTTCTTTGCCTTGGTTAATTTTGGCGTTTTTGGCTTTGTTATTGCGTTCTGCTATTGTTATTACTATTATTATTTAGGCTTCGATCGGATAAGGTCCCTCTCTGTAAGAATACTGTGAGTTTATACTTATTTTTTCGGTTGAACAGTTGATACGACCCCGTTCTGGATTATGAAATCAGAATCAGTCTTCTAGTCTCTAACTGCGTTCAAACGGCTAGCTAGGCTCTGCTTAGGCCTATAAGTGGTTTAAATTTGATCCTAAATATCATCGCTGGAACCCTCGTATTCATAGTAATACTCGTCGTCCATTCCCTCGTTTCTATGCTCAGTTTTCTTTATTATTGGACGCTTTTTATCAGTAAGCAGATCGTGCACAAGACGCTTTGGCGCTATACCCAATTAATTTTAAAGCTCTTCGATTAGTACTTCGCCAGGCTAATCCTTGAATCTTAACACAAATTCACAAAGCTGATTTACTTAGCAATTCTATAATTATTTCATGGTTCCACAAAACTATGATATAACTCGCTTGTGTTATAAAGGTTTTGAAGATTGTAAGAGTTGTACGAGTGATAAAGCTTTTGCTCTTGTTTCTTGTGTAAATTTTAAAGTTGGGTTCATTGGTGTGGAAATATTTGCTATTTTGTAGATTTGAAATGATACTACAAATATTAATATTTCCATTTCACATAGAATACTAGAATAATTATTTTTTACATAATATTTATCATTACTTAACAATTATTCTTGTCGTTTCATTAATTATCTATATTGAAAAATGGCAATATTTATTTAAATAAATTTATATAAAACACAGTATAATACAGATGATTTTGATGATTTCTTTTAAAAATTAATGAATAATATTAATAATCAATATATTTATCTATATTAATTCAATTTTTCACTTTACTCGTGTAAATGTAAACTGTATAATAAACAATTATTTAATTATATAATATAATTAAGCAAGAAAGTTCTGTTAAAAATGTCGAATGGCTTGATAATTGTATTAAAGATAACAAAATTGTTATAAATAGTGAATTAGTAAGCTATTTTGTTGATTTGTTAAACTAAGGGGTTATAACTAATGCAAAATATGTGAATGTATTAATAGAATTATTAATTCAACTAATTTAAGTGGATGATACTATGTTTGTATTAAAAGATTTATTACATTTGCTAAATGTTCAGTGCAATAATAATTAATTGAAAAAATCAGAACATATTGACATTATAATGAAAGCCCTCAATAATAAACATCCTATTGAGACGAAATCACCTTCAGATACGATGATATGTCCTAAAAGTTACAAAGATTTTCGGAAATAGATATAAGATTATATTCCTGAATCTGATTATAATTGTGTTTCTGATGTTTTTGACCAATTATAAAAATTAAATATTAGTCTTTAAGAAGCACTGACATTACCAATAGAAGAATTATTTACTATGATCTAGGGTAAATCTAAAATGTTTAGTTAAAATATTAACAAAGTTTTTACTTTTTATAAAGAAATCAGTAAAGAGTTTACAATCAATGTAATAAATATTTATACTGATTTAAGGAAGTGTACTTCAACAGACTAATTAATCTCTCTTCTAGACATTAAGAACTTGATGGGAAACCTTGATCTTCAATTTCTAAAAGATATTAAAATACCTATCAAAATAGATTAAGAATCCTAATCTTCAAAGTATTAAGAATTCTTCAGAATATATTAGAATTACTTAAATCTTTATAATAATGTCTTATAAATCGATTGCAAAACTTGTCAAACAGATCATTATGTGGGCTGGAAAGTACACTGGGACTTGGTATTAGACTTTGTTAAATCTCATATTCAACATCAATCTTTTCAGGTTCTTGACGTTCTTTTGATTTTGGGTGGACCTAAGTCTGGAAAATCTTTGACGATGTATTTGGTTGCTGTATTTTTGCTAAAATTTGTTAAACTTATTCGTCCATAGCATTCGAAATTTTATTTTTGTAAAGATATCGCCAAAATTATTCAAATTGATTGTAGAGATATTTCGTAGCAGTAACCCTTGTAAAAATTATAGATACTATATTTACAAATTGCAGCACATATTCACCAAACCGAATAATAAAAACAATAAGCTAAGAGGGTAGATATCGCTACTATCTCATCAATGATACAATAAATGTTTCAAGAAGCTAAGTGTTGTTATATTATTACATGGGATGACATCGAATATCTTTTTTAAAACACAGATTTCTATTCATATAAATTAATTGGAAATTTTATAAAACTGATAATGGTTTGCGACAACTCTCCTTGTCAGCATATTGTTGCAGGTTCATCAAGTGTAGCATTATTATCAATCTTGTCAGATATACCTGTTAATGGAAACAGTTTATTGAGATGCTAACATGCGATAGTTACGAAATTTTAAGCATCAGACTTTGAATTATCTATTTTATTTGATTAAATATTTGATGAAACAAATGAACTTAGCAAAGCGAAAATTACAGAAATAATAAAGCAAGTTCTTCAATAATACGAGCTTTCACAAAATTGTGCAGACTTTGAGCGTTCCAAAGCAGAATTGCTTCCACTCGTCGCTTAAAAACGATGTGAAAACGCTGAGAAGTTCGGGAAAATCGCTCAAAAAGGAAGAGATCTCAAGAATGAACTAGAGCCACTGAATCCTGTTCTGAAGTTTTTGATGGGGTAACTGATTGAAAACTGTGAGAAAATCATTATAAACATTATAAGATAAAAGGCACTTTGCAGAATCAATGAAATTTTACCAATTCATTAATAATGGAGTGAATGTGTAATTAGTATTTACTATAACATATAGCAAATATCCACTCCAAGTATGATTTTAATAATCAACACTGCAAAATACCAAAGGTATTTATTTACAAATGACTAAAATATGAATTAAATGATAAAGTAAGAATCATATTAAAACAATTATATATTGGTCATTCAGAAAACGACTTCGGCGGTTTCCATCTGAGGCGGATTTATCGGGATAGGCAGGTGAATCTGTGTTACTTGGATCGGAGCGACTTGGTCTTCTCTTCTGATGGGTTATGCTTGAACTTGTTCTGCTTCGGCTTTGTTCTCGTTTTTCTTCTTCTTGATTATGCAAATGGTCATAATGATGCATATGATTATGACCGCGACTGGGACGGCGACTGCGATCGCGATCGTGGAGGCCATCTTGTCTGGGTGACACATCCCATTATTCGGCACGAACTTCGGCTGACATCTGCAGCGGTTCTCGGCTTCGTAAATAGAGAACACGTCTAGATCTTAGCAGGTGGTGCACTGAGAGGCATCCACGACCATGAGCTGGCCCCAGCAGTTTTCGCACTAATTTGAATTTGGTCCAACGAAACCAGAGAATTTTTTAAATCCAATATCACACCCATACAACAATATCTCTTTGTTCGTCAATATCTCCTTCTTCTACCTCCTTCAAGCCCTTGATGATCTGCACTGAGAAGCGCGGCTCGAACTCAACAATCTTCTTCAGCTTGAACAGTTAATTCCCCAGCTCGACCTGACACGCACAATAAATCTTCTTGCAGTCCCTCATGATTTGCCTCACGAACAGCAAAAACATCCCATAGTACCGTTCAATTAAGAGAATATCGTCGTTTTCGAACCGGTATTCGGGGTCCAAGAGGTCAATTGAGAACTGGAGCACTTTAAGGATCAATTAATCAGCAAGTTCGTTACCAGCCAGGTTCTGGGCAATTTAAAGCAAGCACTTAACGCGCATGAGGAAGTCCTCGGAGATGACGTCCGTGTCCTCAAACTCAGTTACCTTCTCGGTTACAAATTAGTATATTTAGGTTATCTGCGTTTGATTCAGGACCTACTTGGTTAGTTAACACAAAAGCACGCTGGAGTAAACATCCAAGCTGTGACCGAGCTTCTGAATGAACTGGGCAAGTGAAATCTGATACGGGGTTATCTCATTCGTGAATAAAGGCTGGTCCAAGAACTACACCACCAATTACACGAAAGAATCGCCAAATATACCATAAAACTTGCTGCCCACCATCATCAACGCATCGCCACTGAGCTTGTAGCACTATTGCAGCTTTCCATCCTCTTAAATTTTCTTCAAGTCAAACTGCTTCTAATTCAAAATGAATCTGTAAATTGTTGGTTCCTTCTAAAATTTGATAAGTTCGGCTTCAATTGAAGTTTTTAGCATCTGAATTACATTCTAGACGCCAAATACATCAGTTAGATTTTCTACCTAGCTTTCAGTAAACGGGAAGGCGATTAAATAATTATAACCAGCTAATTCCAAAAATTAATTGTGTTCTGACTCCAAGACTGGAATGAAGAAAGAAATAAATTTCGCGATATTAAGCTGGCACTGATGTCTAAGTGCATCAGATTCAGATTACTATTGAGTTATATGTTCAAATACAATCTTATCATACACAACACACAAAAATGTTGTAATTTTGGCGAATATCAAGCAATCATGGGCTTAAAGAGCCAAATTTGGAATTATATTTTACGTGATTGTGATCAAATTTTATAAATAATCTGTGAAGTGCACAAAGTTAAGTATATTTACTTTCTACTCAAACAAATTTTGGATTTACACCAAATAATTAGAGAAGCAATTAATATCTGAGTTAATAAGATAAGTGAAAGATGTAAAAGTTAAGGCTGAAGCAATGCAGTCCAATTATTATTGATAGTCAAGTTTTTTAAGAGCATCAAATTATTCTAACTATTCCATGGCTAATTCTAACTGAGTTTGTTGGTCAACAACAAGATCTGATTCTTCCAATTCATTTTCAGCTTGATCTTTTGTTTACTATCGATCATGTCCGAAAATATGAACCAGTTAATTTATGCAGACTGATAGTTTTTTGTTTTTCTCAAGCAATTTTGATCGTATCAAGACTTTTTGTTTATCCATGTTATCATCTTTAAGATTATCAAAGTTTACTATTTCTTCAAATGTTTTAGCCTGTTAAGGACCGTTGGCGATGTACTAGAAGTTTTTCAGTTTCTTCTCCATTTAGTACAGACAACCTAGACTTAGTACTTCAAGTAGTCTCACCATAGCATTTTCTTAGGTTAGCTACTAAGCAGGTTTCAAAAAGCTTAAAGTAGTTCTCATCGCGCTAAATCTAAGCCAGAAATATTTTTACTTTTCATGTTCACCATATAAGACAATAATACAGTTTCTGGTATGGGCTACCAACAAATGTATTGTAGTAACGCATTTAGCACGCAAATCATACTTACAATCAGGAATATTCATTAGTTTTACAGACAAGTCAAATAAATCAAGAATTTAGAAATCATCTAACTCAACCGCTAAATGTGGCATTAATCTATCAAGAGCATACATTGTATCGCAAATAGTGAAATTATTTTATTCATTTATTTCCATTAATCTTTGTAAATTGTTTTATAAGACACTAGGTAGTGTTTACAATTGATTCAAACTAAATTTAGAAATGCTTAATCCTAAAAACTAACAGGCGATTGTTGCAGTAAGTTATATTAATTTCTTGTATGCTGGTTACAGTACTTTTTGAGTGATTGGATTGGTCAATATTTTCATTGAAGCCAAAAATGCAAGTTGACACGTAAAAGTATTATATTTAGTAGCAACTGCAAATATTTCTTATTCTGACTCGCTTACAATACTGAGGGCATCAATTATTTTTTTTTTCTTCTGAAATCGTTAATTTTATATTCTTGTAAAGTATTATCAACTCTCTTATTCGTCTTTTTTAAGTTATAAGAATTTCTCCGCTGAATACAATTTTGATAATAACTGAGAATAAAAATGATTAGTTAATTGCGATGAAAGAGTTTTCAGTTACTTGTGTATTTGAATTTTGTACAATAGCCCAATATTTGTTAATAACTTCTGGGTCGACAAAGCTTAAAAGAATTTGGCCATTTTATAGTATGTGTTGTTCAATGGAATTTATAACGGAGAGACATGGTTGAGCATCAATCAAATGTAAAATTGACACCGTATTGTTGATTATATTACCAACATCACAGTGCGAGTAAGTTCTAAGTTAGTTGAAGCATGTTGTCATTACTTGTTCATCTTCGTCGTAAAATGCGGTGAAGAGGAATTGTGTTAGGAATTTGACAATATGTGGAAGTTGTGGTTGTTTGGTGACTTCTTTGTGCTTTAGCTGAACTAGTATCTGGAAGCAGAATTTAACGAGGCTCATGCGTTATTCTTTGATCATGGAGAGTTTGATGAGTTCTTGGATGACTTGGTCTTGGAATTGTACTGCGATTTTGATGAATATTTGAACCAGCACCTCAAGGTACTCTCCGATTGCAGATTGTATGTATCTAACAATTGGTAGTAGTATCTCGAGTATGTTTTCGTTGAATTCGACGAATCGTAGGCATTTGCACGCTGGGAAGTGCACTTCTTGCAGGCTTTGGTCGCAAATAATTTGAATGCATCGTTTTACGAATTGTCCGTCCATTCCTTAGAATTGTATTTTTACGTTATTAGCGTTTGAGATCTGTTCAAGGAAGTCTTGCATGAAAATGATTCTGTGGCAGAATTCTCCGAACTATTTCGGCTGGTTGACCAGTTCGTGGTAGATCTCGGCCTGTTCGCAGAGGTGTGTGTGAAAGTTTTGGAGTAGAACTTGGCACAGCTCCCGTTTTTGCTTCGTCTCGAGTGTTTCGTTTATGGCCACGTATTGGAGTGGGTGGAAGGCGAATACTAAATTGTCAACCAAGGTGATTAGTATGTCAAGTGGTATTTGGTGCGTGAAGATCTCGTTCAAAAATGCTGGTGGCGGCAGGATATTGATGAAAATGAACATGTTTACGATTAGGAAGCACACAGCCACCTCATCCAGCCTTTGTATGAACGTATTATAGTCTTCCTTATTCAGCATTGTATTAAGCGAGTTAATGTTAAGGTCGTTCACGAATGACTTGGCTAATTCCAGTATTTACAGGTTTTCGTCGAATTTGCGCTCGAATGTGATGTACCTCGTAAGTTTTTAGTAGACGAACGTTTGATCTATCTGTCCCCCACTCAACTGTTTTACAAGTTCAAAGCAGTTCTTTTATTAATCATAGCTCAGAGCATTCAACACCTTCTGAGTGAAATCGAACACCTTCTTGCTCAGTTTCGTGTCCAGTTTGTTCTTCGTTTATTATACAGTGAAGAACTCGTCCGTTTCCTCCACTGTGAACTGCTCCTGTTTAAACAGATCTTTCGAGTAGGATTTTATCTCTAGCTCGTTAACGAAAACGGTTATCAGATTGTTCTGGAGGAATTCTGTTAACACAGATTTGGTCTCGTTAGTTGATTTTTGGAGGATCCTGAGAGCGGTTTGAACGTTAACGGGCAACTCAAGATCAGTGTTGAAGCTGAACATGGACGCGAGCACGTCCAAGAGGAACATAAAGGTGTCGTCGGCAAGCTTATCATGCTTGAACGCGCGCGCAACAGAGCTGGTGAAAATTTACGCGGTCTCAACAGTGTTGAACGGATTCGAAGAGAAATCTATCATGTCTATCAAATTCACGCTCACATCGCACTCACGCGCAGACCCGTTCAAATACTTAACTATTATCTAAAAGAAACGATCAGACTGCGCTAAAGGCTGCTCAGGCACATACTCGAAATACAAAAAGAAAATCTCAAACGCAGCCAAAGAAAGCTCCTCATCCGTTTGCAAAATAGTGTCCATCAACATCTGCTGGAAATCAATGTCATTCTGCTCGCAAATATGCTTGAGCAACTCAATTTAGGTTCCGTGCTCGTCCTCGTCTGTAGAACGCGCAACAATCCTCAGATAATTCTGCAAACACATTAAATCTGGCTTAATCAACGTAATGCAACGAGTGTAAATATCAGGCTGCTGCAAAATTAACTAACGCGAAATTTACCGCAAGAATGGAGCAACCACGTTAGGAACTGTACGCTGCAGTTACATTAGTGTTAATGGAAGAAGACTCATCAAGTTGGCCGAAACTCGGTTAATACTAGGAAGATATTGAGCTGATGCAAACAAATCTAACAACGGATGAATGTCTACTTATATCTGCGTCATGTCCGGGTTAAGAAAATCGGTCATTACTTGTTTCATATTTAGCAAAATTTAGTCTAAACGCTCAATACCATAGTCAGAAGAAGCTAACAGTGATTAATACTCTAATTTTATATCATTCATGTATATTGCCAGTTAAATAACAATTTTCTTTTTGTCCTAACTCATACTTCAAATTTTTAATGGTGGTGTGGAAAAATTATTAATATGTCACTATATAGTGGAGTATATTATGTACGAACTAAATAGTGTTATAACAATATAAATGTTACAAATTTTTATCATCTATAATTATATATTATGATATTCAAGTAACTTGAGATTCATAATATTTATTCGTGACATTATATTAATTACTTCAAAAAATTAAATATATTTAAGCAAACAAACAACTATAGGGTGTTAGGTTTTATATAATGATAAAAATGATTTCATTTGATGTGAAAATTATTTTCAAAACTACTTATATAAAGAATGTATTAAAATTTTACCATTCCACATGTCACAAAAACTATATTAAATTTTGCGTTATAATTAAAACATTAAGTCAAGTAGTTATATTGACATTCAATAATATAATAAATATTTAAATATGATATTGGATTAAATGCAAGTTTATGTGTTTGAGTGTGGCCTGCAACATGACCTGGAATATTTTGTGGAGCTGATTAACTAATACTATCAGATTGTTCCAAATATTCTGTTGAACTCGGAGATACAGCAGTTCCTGCTTTCCTTCGTTTACCAGAACATCTCTGTCATTTCTTCTTAGCTGCAATCTCCTATTTTGTCTACCAAGAGACCATAGTTTTCTGAGAAGTTCGAGGTGTTCAGACAGCCAAATACCGAACCTGCTGACGAAAATATCGAAAGCCTTTCGAGCATACACCACGTCGTCGAGAGCATCATGCTGCTGACGCAGATAGAAACGCCGGCCTTCAAGCACCTGGGAGTAATAATACCCGCCATCGACCTCGACCTGCTGACGGATTAGATGGACGTCGTCCAGTTCCTCCAGGCGTGCGGGAACGTCATCGCGGACGACAACTCGCTGCTGCACCCGCAGTTCCTGGTTGGCGTGGTGCTGCGGTTCGTATCCGGGGTTTACGGCGAGATGGCGGCCAGGATCCTGTTCCAGATGTGCAAGTACGACGTAGTAAGTGTCCAGGAGCTGAAGGACGTCCTGAAGCAAATCAGATTCGAAGAGCTCGACGCCGCCACAGTCCAGGTCATCGCGTTCGGCATGAACTACATGAACCCCGCCTTCGACCAGGAGCTGATAGAGCTCGCGCTTTAGCTGCTGCTTCTTCCGGTGCAAAACACGTCCTTCAAAGTGCTGGCCAAGTACGAGTGCGTTGCTCAGGTGTTAAACAACCTGAAGGCGGCCCAGTTCCCGGGCGGGGTCTGCAACTGCCTGAACTTCTTCACAGCGGTACAATACGTAGACGAAGCTGTTGATTAGTACATAGAACTGGTTCAACACACCGATCAAGAAATAGATCGAGCCGTAGAGAGCTACAAACAGCTCCAGTGAAATTTAGATTCTTGGTTAACATATTATCTAGTTTATTTCCCCACCTCCCATATGAAGTATTCCCAAGACGTGTTCGAAAAGCTCTTCTACGAGGCCGACATGGACAAGAACCACGGCATCGAGTACACCGAGCTGCACAGCTTCCTGAAGAAGCACGACATGAACCCGGACCTCGCGCTCGTGCGAGATCTGTTTCAAAAGTTCGACAAGGACGGCAGCGGCAAGATCGAGCTCAAGGAATGGTGCGACATGATGTCCCAGTTATTCCAGTGAGATGTTGTTGGGCGATTAAAATTTTATTAATCTTTAAACTCCATAATATAATAAGAAGGATTTGAATAAACATTTTAATATCCATGGATAATTTATACAGTTATGATCTCTTACATCTTATCCGAATACGTTGTATTGGGCTTATTACGTACTAAAGTCTTATTATGAAACGCTAATTATTTAAGATATATGAAATTCCCTTTTAGTTAATATGAACCGTTGATAGTTATGAATTCATAATCTCTTCCATCCTATGATTAATCTATATTTGACTTGAGATTCTTACTCTCATTATAAACTTTATTAATATTTGTGAAAATTTTAAGAGTTATGAAACTCCCAACTTTTAGATTCCTATGTACCAAATAGATATATCAAAACAACAAACTCACATATTAACATTCTCCAGCATCGTCTTCGCTTTCTTCTGCGACCTCTCTCTGAGGTATCTGAGTCTGAAGTAGACCTGCATCTTCGTCTTGGTTACTATCAGTTCTGATATAGTCGCGTGCTGGGCGCCGTATATTAGCACGGCGGACTGCAGCAGTTGGTCTTCGTCTGCGGTCCACCTGTCCCGGTGGGCGTACATGTTGGTCGTTCTGGCCGCCTCGAGCTGGTGTCCGACCCTGTGTATCTCCTGGATGAGCAGCACGTTTTCGCGCAGTATCGCCTCGGCTAGGTTTCCGTCCATTTACTTTTGTGGAGTGGACGCACTTTTCACAGAATCGTCACGAACACGAAGACTAGCACGACAAATAATAACTAAAATAAATCGACTCTGATTCGGAAATAGTGTTGTGAAAAAATATTGAATTATTTGCGGAAACACGAGACGGAAGAATATTCGAGCTAAATATAGGTCAAGCCAAAATTATATTCACTTATAATTTTAGTGAAAAACTGGAATTCTTCGTTGTGCGAAATATTTCAGAATATTATATAATGTACCGACAGAAATAGTACGACATTCTAAGTTTCACAAATAAAAAATTATGTTATCCCAATTTGTTTTGGATTAAGTGAAGAAATGTTATTGTGTGTGAAACGGTAAGTGTACAATGATAACTTTCGATACATCTTAGTGTACAAATATAAATTCGGACATTTCAGAATACACATCAGCTAGCTATACGCAAAATATTATCAGTTTTAATATGAAAGTTGAAATATGGGATCAAATTATTTAATGAAACACATATTCTTGAATCATAACCTTATTCAAACGATTCACATAATTCTCTACTTTGAGCTTAAAGATACTATGGAAATGGGTATGCTTTCAAATTGTGAATATCATTTCTATGTTCTCAAAGTTGTCAAAACATTGTTAATTACTTGTTAATTACAATTCTACTAAATATTATATCATTTGATAAATCATTCCACTTCATCCAATGAAAGTGCAAAGGCAACACGAAGACACGAGATTACAGAATATACCAGCTAGAACCTTCATTGAAAACCAGTATTTCCCAACACGGGGGTTATACGGTTCTATATTAAACTATATTATTTAATTATGAATGCTATATTTATGATGAAAGAAGAATTATGACATATTAAGCTCAAAATCGGTTTCTAACAATTTGTTATAGTCTATTTATCTTTAACAGAGTTATATAATAAAGACACCATTATTATATATATATTCCAAATTTCCATAATGTTATTTGTTATAATCTTATTCACTCAATCTAAGTGGCGTGTTCCATGTTATTACTCAACTAGATGATTGTTTTCAGCATTCTAGCGATTTAATTCCTATTTAACTGTTTACTATTAATTTTTGATCTTTAATTTACAATATTTTTCGTTCTTACCGTTAACAATGGGTTATTGTTAATGGTTATAATTATTTGTCTGTATCTTACAAGTGAAAAGAGATTTTTTAACCATTTACAATATATTTATAAATTATTTTGTTCTTATAACTATTGAGTTCGTTATTTCTTAGAATTATATTAAACGATTTCACCAAATACAGTTTTATCCACCGTTTAACCACTCTAATAATTAGAGGGTTAATTATAAAACGATTTTTTTGTTCGTTTATTATTTTTTATGTGAGTTGAATTTCGGTGTTAAATAATAATATTAATAATTAATTAAGTAATGTAACGCTGGATCGGACGGGCTCGGAGTAACCGTCGAGAATTGAAGACTTGGAACATGAGCGAGTGAGAAAAATAACTAACCTTAACTTGTTATTTGCATTTTAATCTTGTGACATAGTTATTTAGACAATGTAACACGAATTATAGTTTAAAGAAGAAAAAAGAAGACACCTTAAAAAGATAATAATAGATAATAACTTTAATAATAAAGTTTTGAAAATATTAAATTATTAGATCACTTCTGTATTGTTTTAAACGTCAACTTTTGTGTCTTCAGACCTGAACTTTCAATGGTACGTATTTAATCGTTGAATACAAATTTCGTATTCTTTGAGTTATTTATGTACTATTAAATGTTAGATAGGAAGATCCTGAGGTTTGGAATAAGCTTCTACGAGTCAACTATAAGATCTATCCTCTCGTTTTCTTCCACCTTTTTATAGTCAAACGGATTATAATCCATTTACTATTACTGTGGAATTGACTACACCGGTAAAACAATAGAACGAATTGATTTAAAATTTAGCTTAACGGGCTTACCCATTATAGATGGTTTCAGCTCCGTATCAGGTGATTATTAAATCATTAATTCTGTTCTAACAAGTGGAGTGTTTTGAAATATATAATACAAAAAATATGATAAATACTTAAATTTAATTGATCGCTTCATAATATTAATAAGTTTTAGTATATGTTTTAGTATATGTTTTAGTATATGTTTTAGTTATTAGGATAATAATATATATTGAAAATAGGTCTTTACTGAGTGGGCATAAATGACGGGTTGAGCCGTTTTGAAAGTGGAAACACTGGTGTGCGAGAGCCTATGTTTTTCTTTCGAAAGTCTCAACAAAGTCTGTTTGTACCGTCTCGAGGAAGTAATATATATTGAAAATATCTTTTCACTCATAATTAATTTTGATATTTTGTTTTTAGTTTCGATAAACAATTTCAGGTTATAAATTTAAAATATTTAAAATATTTTATGCTTAATTATCGTTGAATTTTATAACAAACTATTCGCTATTTTAATAATCAATAATAGCGTCTGTATTTTCAGATATTAATTCAATAGTTGCCTCTAATTTAGGTGCTTCATTTTAATTCTTTTGAATAATCACATTATTTTCATAAACTTAATTTTACCGTTATATTTGTGCATAAAAGTTTCCAAATTGTTCTCTAATTTAATTATATTTGTTTAATTAATAACATGGTAAATTTTAAGTTTGGTTATTTGTTTCATGATTTGCATTTTAATGCGAAGAATCAGCTAAGCTGTCAATTGTAGTGTATTATTTTATTAATTCATTTACTTAATCAAACAAGTCAGGTTTGACTATTAATGTTGTTTCTTCTTTTTAATCCACTTAAATAATTTAAGGTTGAGTTACAAGAAACTAAAAAGTTTTAATGTTTAGTTTTTACTCTAAGAATAAAAATAAGTGATGAGAGCTGTTTACCTAAATATTAATTTATTAATTTTAAAACTGTTGAGTTTACTAATTATTGTAAAGTGTGATATTGATTGACTTATGGTATTATTCTTTCTTTTCGTTATTTTAGCTTTAAGTGGACATATTTAATATCGTTTCATCTAAACAAAATACAGACTGAATTTATTTACTTTCTTATTCATCACTTGATTCTAAATCTATTGTAACACTACTAGATTCTGACGATTCTATTATTATACTTGGGGAGTTGCTTTTATTACCATCTTATTATTACTAGTTTTCTTTCATTTATATTTAGGTATTTTATTAAATTTGTTCGTAACGCGTTTACTGTTGAATTGGCTAAATATTTTATGGCGATACTATTACTGTTGGAATTTATTATTACAACACAGCAACGTTATTGTTTTAGTCTCCAAATAATTGCTAAAATAGAATATTGTTTTATTCAATTTGTTTTTACAGAGTTTCGTAATCTAATTATTGATTTTCTGTATAATTTTATTACTATGGAGTTTAATTTTGTTGCTGACCGCAAATATCACAGTTATTATTTGTATTTCTTTTTGGAGTGTAAATATGAGTATTATTTTGCATATTCTCGTAATAATATTATTCTTATTACTAGTTCTAGTTAGGATTTCTTTGATCGCATTCGTTTTCCATTGAGTATGGAGCGTTTGAATTTATATTATTGCATTACCCATTATTATATTTTTCTTCATTAAATTAAGTACTTGACTAGTATTAATTATCTTTCCTTTAATCAATATATTAATGTTATCCGTTTCTATCTATTCTTTGTTTTTTCTCCTTTTAATTTTATTACATCAATTCGTTCTCGAACTGTTTTTGCATTTCAATTTCTTGTAACTTTTTTCTTCTGTTTTCCTCTTCTTTTTGGTCGTTTTAAAAGTTTTAAACAGCTTTTTCAAAGTCGTTTCCCTTTAAATATTTTTGGGCCGTTTAATAATCAGTTTTTAATATTTCTTAAAATTTCACGAGGTCGTTATTTTAGCTGAAGAATTTGTTAACGTTTTTGTTTTGTTCTTTTTGTTTTGGCTGGTATGGTTTGTATTATTCTTCTTTTTCATTAATTGGTTCATTAATTGGTTCTCTTTGTTAATAATGCTCTCTCTGTTTTTGCTCACGTTGCTGTTTTTCCCACCATAAATTGTCTTGAGCGGGATTATTTCCGAGTTGTTTCTCACCAGAATCGTGGAAGGCGTTCGCTGCTTCATCTACTTTGTTGAGATTGTCCATTAAAAAACGTATTGCTTACTCCCTGGAGGTGTTTGTCAATTTTATCATCTCGTTTATGGTTTATTCTGAAGGTTGTTCTTAAATTATATTTAATGGCTTCTCACCAGATTCTAGAAAAGCATCCGCTGCTTCGTTCACGCTATTGAAATTATCCATTAAATACCGTGTTGCTTGCTCCCTAGATGTTTTCGTCAGATCCATCATTTATTCAATAACCTTGTTATTTGGTTGCGGTTTTTAAATAACTGGGGCGTTTTCTGGTTCCTCACCAGATTCGTAGAAGGCGTTCATCGCATCTTAAATTATATTATTGTTCATTCTCAGGAAACGAGTCGCCTGTTGTTAGGAACAATGTGTTATTTGAATAAACTACTATATGATGTTCTGGTTCATTGGAGTGGATTTGATTCATTATACTGCGAAAAATGAATTAAATGTTATGTTAAGTACTTAGACCCTAAGTAGCAGTAAAATTCATGAATAACTAAATAACTTTCTAATGGATGCTTCTGTTTGTTAATTTACTGTAATATTAATTTAATGAATATAAGTCGTTCCAAATATTCTGTTGAACTCGGAGATACAGCAGTTCCTGCTTTCCTTCGTTTACCAGAACATCTCTGTCATTTCTTCTTAGTTGCAATCTCCAATTTTGTCTACCAAGAGACCCCAGTTTTCTGAGAAGTTCGAGGTGTTCAGACAACCGAATGCTGAACCTGCTGACGAAAATATTGAAAGCCTTTCGAGCATACACCACGTCGTCGAGAGCATCATGCTGCTGACGCAGATAGAAACGCCGGCCTTCAAGCACCTGGGGGTAATAATACCCGCCATCGACCTCGACCTGCTGACGGACTAGATGGACGTCGTCCAGTTCCTCCAGGCGTGCGGGAACGTCATCGCGGACGACAACTCGCTGCTGCACCCGAAGTTCCTGGTTGGCGTGGTGCTGCGGTTCGTATCCGGGGTTTACGGCGAGATGGCGGCCAGGATCCTGTTCCAGATGTGCAAGTACGACGTAGTAAGTGTCCAGGAGCTGAAGGACGTCCTGAAGCAAATCAAATTCGAAGAGCTCGACGCCGCTACAGTCCAGGTCATCGCGTTCGGCATGAACTACATGAACCCCGCCTTCGACCAGGAGCTGATAGAGCTCGCGCTTTAGCTGCTGCTTCTTCCGGTGCAAAACACGTCCTTCAAAGTGCTGGCCAAGTACGAGTGCGTTGCTCAGGTGTTAAACAACCTGAATGCGGCCCAGTTCCCGGGCGGGGTCTGCAACTGCCTGAACTTCTTCACAGCGGTACAATACGTAGACGAAGCTGTTGATTAGTACATAGAACTGGTTCAACACACCGATCAAGAAATAGATCGAGCCGTAGAGAGCTACAAACAGCTCCAGTGAAATTTAGATTCTTGGTTAACATATTATCTAGTTTATTTCCCCACCTCCCATATGAAGTATTCCCAAGACGTGTTCGAAAAGCTCTTCTACGAGGCCGACATGGACAAGAACCACGGCATCGAGTACACCGAGCTGCACAGCTTCCTGAAGAAGCACGACATGAACCCGGACCTCGCGCTCGTGCGAGATCTGTTTCAAAAGTTCGACAAGGACGGCAGCGGCAAGATCGAGCTCAAGGAATGGTGCGACATGATGTCCCAGTTATTCAAGTGAGATGTTGTTGGGCGATTAAAATTTTAATAATCTTTAAACTCCATAATATAATAAGAAGGATCTGAATAAACATTTTAATATCCATGGATAATTTATACAGTTATGATCTCTTCCATCTTATCCGAATACGTTGTATTTGACTTATTACGTACTAAAGTCTTATTATGTACTTTCATAATTATTTAAGATTTATGAAACTCCATTTTAATAAGAACCGTTGATAGTTATGAATTCATAATCTCTTCCATCTTATGATTAATCTATATTTGACTTGAGGTTCATACTCTCATTATAAACTTTATATGAAATATTTTGTAAAATTTTAAGAGTTATGAAACACTAAACTTTTAGATTCCTATGTACCAAATAGCTATATCAAAACAACAAACTCACATATTAACATTCTCCAGCATCGTCTTCGCTTTCTTCTGCGATCTCTCCTTGAGGTATCTGAGTCTGAAGTAGACCTGCATCTTCGTCTTGGTTACTATCAGTTCTGATATAATCGCGTGCTGGGCGCCGTATATTAGCACGGCGGACTGCAGCAGTTGGTCTTCGTCTGCGGTCCACCTGTCCCGGTGGGCGTACATGTTGGTCGTTCTGGCCGCCTCGAGCTGGTGTCCGACCCTGTGTATCTCCTGGATGAGCAGCACGTTTTCGCGCAGTATCGCCTCGGCTAGGTTTCCGTCCATTTACTTTTGTGGAGTGGACGCACTTTTCACAGACTGGTCACGCTTGTGGTAACTAGCATGTTGTAAAATAAGAATACTAAATCGACTTCTGATTCGGAAATAGTGTTGTGAAAAAATATTGAATTATTTGCGGAAACACGAGACGGAAGAATATTCGAGCTAAATATAGGTCAAGCCAAAATTATATTCACTTATAATTTTAGTGAAAAACTGGAATTCTTCGTTATGCGAAATATTTCAGAATATTATATAATGTACCGACAGAAATAGTACGACATTCTAAGTTTCACAAATAAAAAATTATGTTATCCCAATTTGTTTTGGATTAAGTGAAGAAATGTTATTGTGTGTGAAACGGTAAGTGTACAATGATAACTTTCGATACATCTTAGTGTACAAATATAAATTCGGACATTTCAGAATACACATCAGCTAGCTATACGCAAAATATTATCAGTTTTAATATGAAAGTTAAAATATGGGATCAAATTATTTAATGAAACACATATTCTTGAATCATAACCTTATTCACATAATTCTCTACTTTGAGCTTAAAGATACTATGGAAATGGGTATGCTTTCAAATTGTGAATATCATAATTGATTATTACTTTTCATTCGTTCTTGGTTTCGGTTTGTTGCTAATGATTTAAAACGTAACCTTATCAGAATATATCAACTTTTGTTGCTTGTATCATTTCTATGTTCTAAAGTTGTCAAAACATTATTAATTACTAGTTTATTTCAATTTTACTAAATATTATTGTTGTTAATGGAGTCGCTATGAGTTGAAATATTGCATTCACGTTCTCAGAATTGTCACAATTACTAATAACTATAACTATACTAAATATTATATTATTTGATAACATATTCCACTTCATCCAATGAAAGTGCAAAGGCCACACGAAGACACGAGGCCACAGAATATACCAGCTAGAACCTTCATTGAAAACCAGTATTTCCCAACACGGGGGTTATACGGTGCTATATTAAACTATATTATTTAATTATGAATTGAACTATATTTATGACGTTCGAGAATGATATAATATTACACTCGAAATTAGTTTCTAACAATTTATTATAGTATATTTATTCTTTAACAGAGTTATATAATAAAGACACAATTATTACATATAGATTTCAAATTTTCATTGTGCAAAATTGATTATTCACTCAATCTTAGTGGCGGGTTCCTGGTTGCTACCCAACTAGATGATTGTTTTCAGCATTCTAAGGATTTAATTCCTATTTAACTGCTATTGTTTAGTGAGTGATAGCTAACTCTTGGTCTTGCTGCTATTTTGCTATAAAATCGTAGTACATTTAAATGGCTTTATCATGGTCGCCGTTTGCATATCTTAAGAACGTTACAGCTGTTTTAAAGTCAACTTTCGCAAGCTATTTATATGTCATTTACTGGTTAGTTACTTCATTTTTCAATTTATTTTGTTAGTAAGAGGCTGCAATATTATTTTGTTCTTAAGAGGAGTAGTCGATATGATAATCGTTAGGAACTAAGTATTAAGGTCCTTCATAAGTATCAATGTATGCGTTTATGGTATCGTCCAGATTGTAGTTATTTTGTGTCAAGTAATGAATAGCTTGTTCTTGAGAACAGTTTAATATTTTAATAACCTCTTAAACCTTTAAAAACCTTTATGACATTTAATATGGAGTGTTGAATTATTAAATTATTCAAGTGAATAATAAGTGAAAAAATGTTATGTTTTCACTTAATTATTTATTAAATACTTTTAAATATTTAAATATATAAATTAGCTTTATTTAGATTTAAATTTATTTAATCCAGTTGCAAACGCATAAGTAGTTTAACTTTAATTGTGAATGAAAAACTTTGAGAGGTTTTTTCTTTAATAAAATTATTATATCTATATTACTAATCTATATTACTAATTATTACTAATACTTGTCATTAATATTGGTTATAATTTAAACATAATGTAAGAATTATATACTATCTATAGATTCTACAAATTTTTAAAAACGGTTATTAACTTAAAGTATCTTAAAGTTAATATTTTATACAATTTTTATACTTTTAATTATAAAATTATTAAACTATTAAATAATTTTAAAATAATGATTAAAATAACTATAATTATAAAACGATCAGTAAGAAATGTGCTCGCACTCTTCTTTAACTTCGTTCCAGTAACCCTACTTCGTGCAGCAGTAAACGAACAACTCAAATTCACCGGTCGCTACATTTTTCTTAATTTGACAAGTTCCGGGGACCGTAACGGTTCTATCAGGTTCGTACACATCGCAAACGTGCGAGGCCTCAGCGTTCGTTGAGCAGTAAAACGTTTTTCCGAAACCGGTCACAGTCACACTTTGAATATTTGCACAGTCACCGTGAATGCACTTGATGCGCTCAATTTGCTTGTTCAATTTGGATTACGCGCTGTCGAGAGAATCCTGAGCATCGGATTTGGCTGAGTAGATAGAATCGGATAACTGGTATTTAATGTCGTACAGGGTTGAACGGGCTGTGTACGAAGCATCAGATAAATTACCGTCGAAAGTAGACATATTAGCCGAGATATTTGAAAAAACCGAATCGTTAGCTTACTTAATCAAAGATTTGGACGCATTAACTTATTATTAGATAGTATTCAACAACATTGAATAATTAACCAAAATATTACTGTCAGACTGCGATTTGTTAGAATTAATTTAAGAATTCAATTATATACCAGCGTCTGAAAGCACTTAGCTAGATTTTGCAAATTGATCTTACAGCGAATTATTATACAAAGAGCTAAATGAAGCATATTAACTCTCTAAAGAAGATAAATTCTACGCTCTGTACTCATCAAGTTGCGTAAAAGCTGATATAATGTCATTGTTAGTTTACGTACTGTTTAATAATACATTTGACAGATAAATTTGAGGATTTACACACATACTTCCATTTAAAACAAAACCTTATTTACAATTACATTAACTATTTTCAAAAATGAAATCATTAACACAAACAAGTTGATTAAATAATATTTAACCATTTTTAAGGTCCTATAAACATAATCCGTATGTATAATACGATGTTTTACAAATTTATTCGCACTCAATATTGATGGTTCCAATAGTAATCCAATTTGTAATTAAACTTAAACTTGCGTAGTAATTTACCTTATTAGTACATAGATTAAAATTATTAGATGTAAGTGTTACTGTATTATTGATATATGCTACTATATTTCCAGCTACTGAAGAGGAGTTTACAAAATATCCAGAAATATTTACTTCAGTAATTTGTACACTTAATTATTATTTTGTTTGTAAGACAACTCCACTAATTTGCTTAGCATCAATTCTAAACTATAAATTACTATTTGTTAAAACAATATCTGATATTGATGTTAGTATTAAGCCAGCGATTCTGATACCATATTACACAATAAATTATAGTTCGCTATTTATAATTTAGGCATTACACTAACTACATAATAGAGCTCCCTCGACTATATTGAAAGTTAAATTTACATAAATCTCAACACTTGAACATTCTAATAACTTTTAAGTAGAATATCCGAATATTGAAAAAATCTTTGTATTTTATATTTCTATTTGTAAGATTGTTGCTTTAACTGACTATGTATTTAAAAATAACTAATCGCGACTTTGTGTCAAAGATATATTGCTGTGTAATCTTTATTAGTTAAGACTTGAAGCTTTTGAGCAGTAAACATATTTTTACTAGTTGATGCTAACTGTATTTTAACAATGTTAATTATGTGTTGATTCTAATAGCAATTAACGTAGTATAGAAGAAAACATTATCATTTGTGAAAATTAGTAAAACGAAGGAGAAGGTAAATGAAATATATTCACTAAATGGTCATTATAATCAATAAATATTAAAAGTATTAACGCACTAATTTGAAACATAAAATAACTGAAAGATAGTATTAATTTATCAGAATTTACTGTTGATAACTGACTTTGAATGATTGAGAAAAATACATTTTTAATATTAAAAACGCACATTTTTAATACTATAAATGATTCTTAAAATTTAATCTATGCAAACATCCATGTACCTTGTTAAAACAAAAACATTCTTGATTTAAAAACGCACTAATATAGTGTACATTATTGGAATTACAAATAGAATTATTATGGGAGACAAATTGAATTATTATGTTAATTAATATTTAGTTATTATTAATAATGAGCCACTTCAGAATTGTTAAAAACTACTAACCATTAGATTCTACTTGAAATATTTTGTTTTGTAAGTTATAAATAATAAAATATAATCATTATAATAATTATAATTTGTTTGAACATTAAAATAGCTTTTGTTTCAGTTTATTTCAGTTCATTTTGAGCAAATCTAATTATTCTTTGTATGGTTCTGACTGAACTTTGTATATATTTAATATTTGTATATGTTTAATTAATATATACATTAACAGTGAATATATTACTATTGTAAAATTAGATTTAAACGTTACACTGTTCTTCACTAATGTAATATAGAATTAATATAGTAATAGTAATGTAATTATGTTCTTCACTGAGGTTGTAATTAATTCACAATCCACAACGGATTCACATTTTAAGCACCAGCTAATGGTTCATTCTATACCATTTTTGGATCGAATTGTGGTTTTCCGGGTGGAAATTGACCTTCTCCTTACTGCGGCTAATCAGATCCGTTAACTAGTTGAATATTTTGTTAATGGATAGTATTCTTGCCTTAAGGTTCTATGGGTGGTGATGTTGATCTATATACCGGAGCTTTCTAATTTGTAGTATTTTATGCCTTCATTTAAGAGGTGTAACATAATTTGATTAAGTAACGTTATGTATGTTTAGATAGAATTTATTTATTAACATAAATTGAGTAAGACTAAATCTTAGTTGGACTAAATACTATATATTCATTCAGTTCCAATACGCTAAAAGAAAGCCTTAAAATCTAGAAACTATCTTTTGAAACAAACAAACACATTAAAGCAGATAACTGGGTATACAGGATATAAAATTAATACAAAGGAAGAAATTAAATAGTTTTCATTCCTATCTTAAACATTATTTAGTTCATTACATTTTCTATATGTTTTTCTGGTTTCATTCCTAATTTATTTCGCATTGCGCTGTAATCATTCAATTGGATTTTGAATGTCATTAAGTTCAATTTCCGTTAAATTTTCTTAAAGGCTTTCTTCAAGAAAATTCGAGTTGAATTCGTTTTAAGAAGTTTCCGATTCGTTCAAAATTGCGTTTTCATTCGAATTGTTTTCGTTTTGCTCAGATTTTGTTCCAATTTCGTTTTGGGAATAAATTAAAACTTCTTCATTTTAATTATTTTCGGGGGCTGAGTTGTTTATTTACAAATTATTCTCTAATTTATATTCGTTATTTTTACTATTTAGCTATTATTTACCTTATTGAACATTTTGTTGTTTATTTAAAGTGTTTTATTCAAGTGTGAGTCGGTTTAGGGCTTCGTTTTCAAAGTGTTAGACAAAAACTTGTTTCTCTATGCAACTTTTTTCGTTTTCAAGTTATATTAATGCTATTTACTCATTAGCTAATAATTTATAGTCTGTTGATTGATCTTCGCTGGATTCAATATCGATGGTGAAGCTGGAACTCTCAGAATCTGGAAGCACGACGCTCTCAGAGCTACTTCTCTTATTTATAGTAGTCATTTAGTCATTAATGACCTAGTTTTGTTTCACTGGCTCTTTGGGAATAATAGTTTGAGCGACATCATTGTTTTATTGTACAGGTTCTGGTTACTTACTTTGAGTTTACGTTTATGTTTAGTCTCCGAATAGCTACGCAAACATGGTGTTATTGATTTCGATTTGCTTCAATATTGAATCGTATGAGATTTGAAAAATCTGAAACTCATCTTACTATAAATTAGAGTGCGTTTGACTAGCTTAAAGCATATTTTGTGGTTAAACTTAATTAATAACCTGTTCAAATAATTTGTTATTACTTATAATTTGCTATTGCAGCTAGTTATAAGTTGAAGGTGTATAATTAATTCTAAAGTTGTAATATTGTTTATAATTCTGCTATTAGTTGTAACTTAAAGTATGATTTTAATATTATCTATTTATTCCTTATGGTTAGAAGCTGTACATTTATGGTTAACTTTAAAATTATGTTTGTAAATCAGAATTTGATTATTCATATTCATATTCTTCTTCCTCTTCAACTTCATCTGTTATTTATTCGTTGTAACTTTATTAAGTATTTTAATATCCAGTTTATGATTCGTATTACCTGAATTCATACGCACACATTATTTAATCTTAACATTCTTTTTGAACTTCATCAAGTTCTTCCTCCGTTTGCTCATCAGTATTTTGGTTTAAAATATATTTCTCTTTCAAAATTGGCGTTTAAATCCGTAATTTTTACAGCACAGGTTCTGGTTCATTTGGTTTCTGAATTACTTGTTCAACTTTTTGGACCTAAATTTCAGGTTGGATTGACTTATCTTATTTTGCATATTTAACTTGTCCAAAATTAGAGAAAAAGTCATTTATTTTATCGTACTACCTTTATATATTCTACTAATAGTTCTACTAAATTTTTGGCTGAATTCCATGACGCAGAAGATAATCAAGTTGTTAGTTTACTGCTCGTTAAAGAGTATCTGGCTGTTGCTTTTTACCATTTCTGGTTAGTTGTTTCTCAGCTCTTATTTTAGTGGATCCGGTTTACATCATGAACTATTCAACTTTTTCGGCCATGTTATCTTCAAAATATTATTCGACTGCGTGTTCAAGATTTCCTTATAATTGTCGCAAATAATAAACTGCCATTTATTCCGATGAATTTGTTACGTTCATAAAATATTAAATGTCAACTTACATTTGATGTGAAAATCTATATATTGTCAATAATATTGTAACAAATATTATTAATGTTCCATTTCACATTTTTATAAAGACAAAATTATACCATTGAACATAATTACAATACTGATACATATAAATATATCATTTATAGTCATTCTAAACATAAATATATTTTAAATTCACAATTTTATCTTAATATTAATAATTAATAAGTATTATAGTATAGTACTTAATTTCGTTACTTTACGTAATGGGTTATAATATAATATTTAACATTATAAAATGTTATCGTTATTGCGGGTGTATATAAAAACAAAATTCATCAGTTTATTCATCTACATACATTCAGTACAATAATATATATAATTAAAACTTAGAATAACATCCAGTTACAATTTATTAATATTTTATATAGTTTACCTTCACCACTTCTTATATGAAATATTCTCAAGAAGTGTTCGAAAAGCTGTTTTACGAGGCCGACATGGATAAGAATGATGGTATTGAGTATACCGAGTTATACAGTTTTCTGAAAAAATAGAACATGAATCCTGACCTTGCTCTCGTTAGAAAACTCTTCCAACAGTTCGACAAGGACGGTAGTGGCAAGATAGAACTCAAAGAATGGTGCGAAATGATGCCGTAGATATTCCAGTGAAATAATCATAGCTTATTTATTTTTAAACAATGAATAATTATACATTTAGATTATATATTATATTATAATAGTTAGATTATAATAGTGGTATTATATATAATGGAATTATCACAATATATTCACTTTGAGCGGTATATTTTATGTTATTAATATTTCTAAGTATTAAACGGAATAATTCTCTTGACGAATTCAATTCCATTAAAGAAATGTAATGATAATAAATAACAGATAATAAATGAATATTTGAGTGATCTCATACCACATATAATTAAATTGAAGTCAATGAAAATAATAAATTAATTCTAAATATTATATTTCTTTTAATTAAATAATATAATCTCACGGGAGTCTATGCCTTCAGATGTAATCAGTATAAATGATATAAATATTTAAGAGGAGTAGAGTGGTAATATAATATTAAAATGTTGCATCTTATTTCCCCCTATCAAATACAGTCTATCTACAATTTCACTTCAAGGTAGGTGGTGACCAAGATTCATTTTCGCCTCTATACAGTAAGTAGTATTTCATGAATTTTTGAGCACCAGATTTTTTCTGATTTTGGCTGTTTTGATCCTAAAATCGTCCTTTTTGCTTCTGTAATTCGAGCAAGAAACTGAGTTGAAATATTTTAATCGAAATTAACGATTGAATCGGAGACGATGGCTGGCTTTATAATATATATTGTAATATATTTACAAATTTAATTCACTCCAAAATTAGCTCCAAAATTAATTCTTTTTGAAAATAATAAATAATAATGATATATTTTATTTATTCTCTCATCTCATTTAAACTGGACTGACGAAAAATTCCCGTTTATCGGTTCGTATATCACATTCGGGTTGAATCTCGGGACGTTAAACTCAAGTTTGTTCTGCGCGTTGTAGGCCGTTTGGTTCTGATAATTTGCAAACTGATAATTATTTCTGTTTTACTGCTGATAATTACAATATTGCGGTTGATTTTACCAGTAATTTTACCTAAATTGGTTTTAATATTGAACGGATTGGCCTTAATATTGGTTCACATAGTGCCCAGGTTGATATTAACCATAATAATATTGCTGATTGTTCCATTAGGGGAAAAGTAGGTTGTTTTAGGGATATATTTAATTATTTTCATTTGGTACGTAGACAGTTTGCTCGAAGATGTTCTGTTCCTGTGATTCCTCGGTCGCATCGTCACTGCTGTTATCTTGATCAGTATTTTAATCATCACACTACATTTGTGCAGAGGTTACATTTATTTCTTTATTTTTCGTTGCTTAGTCATCTATATATTATTATACGGCTATTTCATAATCATCGCCGGCATTTCTTAAATATTCAGAAGCTATTTCAGAGCTAACATACATATTATCCTAGAATTTTTAATTAATGTCTCCGATGTATAATTACTTAACACAGTTCTATTACTTTTATACTTACTTAGATAACTAAGTAATATTACTTTTATAGTCCTCAGTCAGTTTGGGTTTATCTTGACATAAATTTTATTTGGTACTATTTTCATCACAATATTTTTCTTTATTTGTATCTTCCACTGAATCAAAAAAACGCATTTACTGCTAAATTAACAATGAAATACTTTTATTTTAAATGCATTATAGCCAAGTCTCGCGAACAGCCAGTAAATTCGATAACTTGCGCAATTTATTATTCCCGACGAACCTATGTGTCTAGCTCTAATTTAGCTTCAATCTAGCTCTATTCATTTATTTTTCTTACTCGCTCATGTTCCTATTATTATTACTATTATAATTTCTATTTTTACTAATCAGCTTCAAATTATTTTATAGCTGCATCTACATCGTATTCATATTATTCTAGAAAATAAATGGCTATTTCTTTAGAGCAGTGTGTTATTTTCATAAATTAATTTTATTTCTTTTTTTTGTTAAATATCATTTGATCTGGAGTGGATTTTAGAATGAAATTATGTTTTAAGAAATAAATATTAATGAAATGACAATATATATTGTTTTAGTCGACTTAACGTGACTTAACTAAATAGACTTATCTATAAATTTATGGATAGCAATTTTCAAAAATTTTTGTGTTTTATTATTGACATTTCATTGATTCAATAATATTCCGACTAAAGTGTACTCCACTCCACAAAATGAATCATTATAATTTACACATTTTTATTAACTAAAAACTGCGTCGATTTAGATGGCAAGAACGCAACATAATCTGTAGATAATGATGATAATACCAGACCATTTTAAACATGTTATAATCGAGATTTAATATAAAAATTTGCTAAACATATAATTCTTTTTTGTTTCATTTGTTGTTTCGAGATCATATTAATTTAATAATAAATTAAGTAGTGTTTATCTGTGTTGTTATATCAATATTTTTTCTATTAAAAGTTAATATGTTGTCACGAATCCTCCAGATCGATTGATACCGAAACAGAACTGTTTTCTATTACGATGCTCACACTTTCCTCTTCCGTTTTCGGTTCAACTTTTATTTCTCTTTTAAGTTCAGTTTTGGGTTGATCAAGAACTGTTTGAACATTAAAGTTCTGAATTTATGTTACTGTGGATGAGTGTTCAGTGCTAGCGATAAATTGAGATTTTTGTGTCAGTGACTTTGGTTTAACCTGATTTTATTATAAATTTTGACTTAATTTTGCTTTATTAATTAAAGACTGTTACTAAAGATACTCATTTTGAATAAATTGATCCATTATCTCGTAAACTTGATCAATACTTGCTATTTGATAAACAAAAATAACAATTTTTTCTTGAAAATTGTTTATTTTAGTCGTAGTACCTTATTCAAAATGAATTTTGTTCTACTTTAAAACTTAAACAGCGTTTTGCGCGTTTTGAACTACAAATTTGAGCGTTTCAAAGTCGTTCTTTTAACTATCCTATTTAATTTCTTAAATTGGAGCTTAAGTTTAAAGTGGTTTAGTTGCATTATTTGGTAAATTGTAAAGTTTTTCGTTTTTAATATATTCGTTCATAATTTATTTAACTTTGTCAAAGTTCATTTTTTGAACAATAATTTGAAGTTAGTGTTGAAATTCGCTTATTTTTGTGATATTTCCTTGTCTAAAGTTGATATTGTTTTCTTACAAAATCTAAATCGCGTTTTGAGGTTTTTTAACCACAAATCTAAGGAATTAATAGTTTTAAGCGCTCGGATCCACAACTTCTTGCTATTTTGTTTCTTATTTTTTCTTTTATTTAACATCTTATTTTTGATTCTAAAAAAGGACTGTACTGTACTTTTTATTTTAGTGATTTTGCTGATTAGAATTTGTTAAAAATATACTGGACGCAACTTGTTTAAAATCAACATCATTTTCTTAAGGAGTAATTTATTATTATTTAGGTTTCCAACTAGGTTCTTCACCAGAATCGAAGAAGTTGTTAATTGCTTTATTTATATCGTAATTATTAGAGCTCCAAGGTTCAGGCGTTTTCAGGCTTTCCTCATCAGGAAAGTTTTCTTTATTTACAAGGATTTTTGATTTAAAAGTTTTATTTCGCCCAAGACTTGGAATTGATTTATTCCGTTTAGATTCTATTCCACACCACGAAATGAAAAATTGCAATATGCCCACTTCCCATTGAGAATGTGAGTTCTAGCGCAACGAAAATGGATGGATTTGAGCGCAAAAATCTAAAATACGAAAATGACACTTAAAATATATGAGTTTGCATTGCAACTTTTATATAACCATCAGTTTCCCATAATAATTGAATAATAGCACAATAGTAGTATATCTAAATCTAGCTCACTCACTTTATGGAGCTAATTAAACTCTTTGCTATACTTCACAAAGCTAATTGTTTCTGAAGTCAGATTCAGTCAATACCATTGCGTAACGCTATAGCCAAACTGTAATAAACTAAGAAGCTGTGTACGAGTTCACCTACCTACGTTCGCTTAATGTGTTACTTATAGTCCATAATATTTAAGAGTATTTGTTTCAGCTAAATTAAGTTATATCATCGTTTTTAGATTTCCAGTGAGTCGTATATTGTTAATAAAAATCATAATATAAATAAACCATTAATATCTAGTATTCGTTATAAGGATTAGAAACAATTACATCATTCTTGTTATTGCACTCTTTCTGACCCGATTTATTTATAGTATCATTGCATAATAAAGTTCAGAAACTACAATAAAAGCTCAATTTAAAAGAATACACAGCTTTTTATATATTTAATCAAGACCATAACATAAATACCTTTAATTAACCAGATATGAACACGTTTCACTTCATTTTCATGATACATTTTTGAGTTTAGCTGGCTCAATTACTAAGTCAACATTTCCCTAAAATTAATAGACCTATAAACATGAATCATTACTTTAATTTCTACTTTCTCAATTTATGTTGCAAATATACCATAAATTTAGATTTTTCAATTCTATTTTTATCTTAAAGTTATTCAATGAGCGTATAAAGTTATATTAACCTAAAAATGAGATACTCAAAATACGATAGATCACATATTAATATCCAATTTAAGCTTTATAAATAATGGATTTCTTTGAAGATGTGGAATGAAGATAAAATAAAAAGTTAATATTTCATATATTAAGTTTGAAATATAAGTTTCCACCAAAGGAAGTCAATATAACACTCCTCTAACCTCGTTAATAAATTGCATATCAAAAATACGAAAGCCACTTTATGACCAATAAGACACGATTCAACATGATATTACTCTGAACCTTATATACCATTTTATACGACAAACTATTTTATACACGTGTTGGTTAGAAAGGTAGGCAATTTGGAGTAATATTCTAAATCTTGGTGTGGGAAAAACCATTATTTTCGTCGAAAACTTTATTTTAAAGAAAACTTTCCAAATGAGGAAAGCTTGTAAATGGCTGAGCCTTGGAGGTCTATTATTTTGAAGAAAGTGTATTGCTTGTTCTCTTGATGTGTTTGTAGATTCCATCATTAACTGTATTTAATCATTATCTAATTATTATTCTCTGGCTGAGTTTCTAAATTATTAATCTTCTTAATTTTATTATTATAAACTCAGGTCAACAGCATAATCTAAATCGTAATTATCTTCCACTTATTGTGCGTTTTCAGGTACTTCACCAGATTCATAAAACATATTTAATGCTTCTTCTACTGTTTAACCACTATGTTTAAAGTATTTTAACGCTTAGTTATGCGAACAATTCGAAATATCCATAAACTATTACAAGTTTTATTTACTAACTAACTGAAGATAACGATATTATGACTAATTTTTGGAAGCCGTATCAGTTGTTTATTGATTAATATCGCGTTATTGAGTAAATAAATGATTTTAGGGTTATTGCGATTTTGACAAGAGTTGTTTTTAAGTCTAAATTTAATTGTATTATTACATTAAATGTTATTATTATTAATTATTTGAGTTATGAGACTATTGTTCCTGATCAGTATTTTCGCTATTTGAATAAGCAGGGTTGTTCTATGTTTCAGGATTTCCCTGTGGCTCTTCACCAGAATCAAAGAAGTTGTTGACAGCTTCGTCGATATCCAAATTACTACTTAATAAAAAACGTATTGCTTATTTTCTGGAAGCATTTGTGGATTCCATCATTTGTTTTATATCTTGTTCTTTTGGCGGTACTTAATTGCTCTGTATATTGACCATTTATCGTACTTCACCAGTATTTTCTGTTAGTCCTAGTGGTTTTTCACCAGATTCTTTGAATTTATCAATTGCTAATTGAACATTATTCAATCTGATTTTTAAATAGCGAACAGCTTGTTCTCTGGATGTTTTCGTTGATTCCATCATTAATTTAATGTTTTATTCGGTTGGTTCAGGTGCATTTTCTGCATTTTCGCCTGAGCGATAGAATAAAAAAGTAACGTTGTCTAATGTTTATTAGCCGTTCTTAACGTGTTTTAGTGCTTAAACCTACGAACATTTAGTTAAGTCCATAAGTTATTTTACGGTCTATTCCTTTTTAACATCACTGTGGAAAGTTGAGCACGCCTTAATTAAATCAAAACGTGCAGTTGTAAGATAATTTTCTGCTATTTCAATTTAAACTTACATTTCAATTTAAAAAGCCAGAATTTTATTATCTTATTCTTACTTTATTTGCCACAGCTTCCATTATGGGTGTCGTTAACATAGTATATAAGTTTGTAAAATATTATCCATATCAAAAAATAACTCTAGATATTTTAATGCCTCTTACTAACTTAACGATGTTCGATTTTAAAATTCGTTAAGTTTTGCGTTAAATAGCTAAATAGCCTTATCTAAATTGTATTCTGCCTATTCGAGGTACTTTTTAAATATTTATTAATCTATATGCATCGCTGATGTAGCATCCACAAATATTTCCAAGTATTAAAATAACTATTCTTCTTTATATTGTGTCATTGGTGTGTAATATTTTAATAATATTTTTATAAAAAATAAAAATATAACATATCATGTTTCCATCTCATATATATTAAATTTTTACAATACTACAGTCAACAATGTAAATTCAAGTGCCGAACTAACTTAGGTTGTCTGAGGAGGCTATTCAAAGTGACAATCCTAGAAGAGAATATGTATGATATTGAGATTACTTTGTGGTATATCTTGTCATGATGTATGAGATGAAGATGGAATCATTGAATTGAGCCTTAGTACTGATAATAAGGTTACAGTTAACTGCAGTGTTGAAATTTTATGTAAATAGTTCAATATTCATCATTAAGATGACATATTAGTGAAAACTAAACTTAATTAATCAAAAGACCATATTTTACTATTTCAATTGAAGTGGTTTGGATCAATTCATTTATAATTAATTTTTTCGTATATTGCATACCAAAAACACTATTTATCTCAAATCTAAACAAACAACACCAAATCAACAGATTAACAAAACACAGATTATCATTTAAATTAAGTGTAGATAAAAATTATTGATATAGTTTAATAGTCCACTTCATATATGAAATATTCAAAAGACGTGTTTGAACAACTCTTTTATGAAGCTGATAAAAACTAGAATAACGGTATCGAGTACACTGAACTGTACAAATTTTTGAAAAGGTACAACATGAACCCTGATCTCGATTACGTTAGAAAACTATTTCAAAAGTTCGACAAGAACGATAGCGGCAAGATAGAGATATAAGAATGGTGTGAAATGATGCCATAGATTTTTCAGTGATATATTCTATATATTTTCTCCGTAGATATTCCAGTGATTAAAAATGTGTAATATACCTTTCCCCAATACTGAAGCTGCAAAATCTTATTTTTATTTATTGTGAATTCAACTATAAAATAAATATGTAATATGAATATATTGCTGCTTGCTATGTGAACAGATAAAAATTCACTTATAAAGTTTAACCAACTCATAAATTTAGTCCGAAAACTGTTTCTAGACGCAAATAATTATGTTTCCGTTTTAGATTTTTGGTTCTCTCGATAAGAAGAAACTTCTTTTCAAAAGCGTTTTCTGCTCCAGAAATTGAATGAAGTGTTCGAGCTCGTTTTCGGATTTAACTGTCAATTCGATTTCGTTGTCGTTTAGTGTTATTCTAGGTTAACTGAATTAATTTTAATTCACATTATTCATTTATTAATATAACTAAAATTGATTTTAAGAGTTTACTTACGTTTGTTGATCTTCACTGGATTCAATATCGATGGTGAAGCTGGAGCTCTCAGAATCTGGAAACACGACGCTCTGAGAGCTACTTTGCTTATTTATAGTAGTCATTTAGTCATTAATGACCTAGTTTTGTTTCACTGGCTCTTTGGGAATTATAGTTTGAGCGACATCATTGTTTTATTTTACAGGTTCTGGTTACTTACTTTGAGTATTTGATTATGTTTAGTCACCGAATAGCTACTCAAACATGGCGTTGTTGATTTCGATTTGCTTCAATATTGAATCGTATGAGATTTGAAATTTCTGAAACTCATCTTATTATAAATTAGAGCGCGTTTGATTAGCTTAAAACATATTTTGTAGCTAGGCTTAATCATTAACATGTCCGAATACTTGATTATTACTTCTTACTTGTTACTGCTGCTGGTTAGTTATTTAGTTTTATATTTGTTCAGGAATGTTTTAATTATATTATTTGCAATTTTGAATCTGAAGTGAAATGTTATTTTAATTTTATTTTTTAACACTTACACTCTAATTTGGCTTGGCTTAGAAAAAGTGTTATGGTTATTGTGAGCATTCTTAATATTCTTACACTTCGTCTATTATTTTGTAATTAATGTTTTATTACTAAATATTTTGTTCATTTATAATATTGTCATTGTTGCATTATTATTTTGTGAACTAGTTATTTTATTAGAGAGTATATTCTTTGTCAATATTTTTTTATACTTCAGCAGGCTCTTCTTCTGTTAGTTCTTCCAAGTTTTGTTCAAAGATGTATTATTCTTTATATATAGGAGTTTACTCGCGTTATTCCAGTGGTTCTGGTTCTGGTTCATTTGGTTTCTCTATAACTTGGATGATTTTTTACACTTCGGGTTAAACTTTAACTTAGGGTTACTCTTGTATAGGTAATTGTTAATATTGTCCTTAGTTATTGTTCTGATCATCTTCATATATTCTTGGCTGTATTCCACGACGTTGTAAAAATTTTAGTTGTTAGTTTACAGCTTTTTGTAGTGTATTCTCTCGTTATTCATTACCGTTTCTTGTTAATTGAATCTCAGCTCTTATTTTAGTGGATCCGGTTTGACGCACGAAGGATTCAACTTTTTTTGGCATATCATCTTCATAAAATTACGCGACTGCGTGTTCAAGATTTCCTTAAAGCTATCGTAAATAATATACTGCCATTTAATCAGATGAATTTGTTATGTCCATAAATTACTAAATGCTACCCTACATTTGATGTGAAAATATAAATGTTATAATAAAAATACTACAATTATTATTATAAGAAAATTATTATACTTAGGGTTAGTCAAAAAAATTGAACATATATATTTCACTTATAAACTTCCATAAATTCTTAAATGTAGTCCAAATACCGTTTCTGGACGCAAATAATTATGTTTCCGTTTTAGATTTTTGGTTCTCTTGATAAGAAGACACTTCTTTTCAAAAGCGTGTTCTGCTCCAGAAATTGAATGAAGTGTTCGAGCTCGTTTTCGGATTTAACTGTCAATTCAATTTCGTTGTCGTTTAGCGTTTCTTTTGTTTCTGGTTCAGCGTTCACTGTTTGCTAAATGTATAATTCTGTTGCTATCATTTCACCTTTAGGGTTTAGTTCATTGAACAACTGTTTTAGTAAGTATGCGGTAGAAGATTAATTGAGTTGAGAGGTTTATTTTATGTTATTAATTTTGTTGAAACGAAATAATGTTAAGCTTGTCAGTATTTCCACTTCGCACCTAACAAAAATAATGCCAACAATGAATGAAAGCATCTATGAAACCCATACATAATTATTTACTCCATAATTCTACAATAACATTAAAACTTTGACTGAAGTAAGAAAAATGTAGAAATATGGAGGGCATTCTAGATTAACTAAATCAGAATTCGATAAATACTTAATGATACTATTTACAATGATGATATCAGGTAAAGAGCGAGGATCTGTCTAAGATAATTGGTCTAAGAACACTAAAATACGCAATTAGTTTATAGCTGATGAAGTTGGAATGTCTTGCAGAGAATGGGAGGAAATACATTCGAATGTCTGTTATGGTCATATTAAATTGTTATTAGATTAACCTGAAGAAGAAATCGATACAAATTTAGACGGTATAGAATCTGATGAAGAAGAATCTGAAAATTCTGACTATGAATATGACGAAGATGATCTAGAAGAACTAAATAAAATATTTAATGATCATGAAGAAGAAGTTTTGAGCTAAAATAAACCAAAAGAAACCAAAGTTCGAAATTCTGTATCAAGAGTTTAAGATTTTTCTAACTGCACACTATTCTGTGATAATTATTATGGTACAATTGACGTAGTTGAGTATATTAAATCAATAGGGCTTGAATATGTTGGAACTTTTAGACCAAGTCGACTTGGTAAAGAATTATCATAAAATTTAGAGAAGTTGTAATTGAATTAAGTTGTTTAATATCCTGTGTTTAAAGAAGTAAAACTAAAGAAAACGACTAAATAAGTTCTAGTTAAAGATGTAAACGTCCTTTAATGGTAATGCAAAAAGTAGAAAACTTTAACCATGATATATACAAAATCAAAATTTGTGAAATAACCCTGTTAAATGTAAGAATTTGTAAGTTCTCGTGGTATTCCCAGAGAACAACCTGAAATAGTTCGTTACTACAATAATAATTATAAAGGAGTTGATTACGTAGACCAACTTACAAAAAATATTAAGTTTCCAGGACGATGTACTCGTTGGACCACAAGGATGTTTATTTATTTTATGTAAGTAATATTAGTTAATGGGTTTTCTTTGATGAAATTATTGCAGCCAGAATATAAAGAAATTAAAATAACGGATTATGTTGAAAGCATAATTGATTAAATGAAAATAAATCTAACAAAATATGAGATTAAAGCTACACCACGAAAAATTGAAGGTTGTAACCAACCAGTAGTAAGCCCAATTAAAGGACCAGTAATAGAAGCATATAAACACTATCATGTATATACAAAAGTAAGTGCGTAATGTGTCGGCTGCAAATAATGTAATAGCAGATATGTGTGTTCGTGCAAAGGATATCATTTGTGTCCAGGGTGTTATAAAACGCATATTAGTGAATAAAATGACATAAGAGGGTACACACACATTTATAAAAAATGAATAAAGTGATTTAAAATACGAATAATATGTTTTAATATATATTGAACACAAAAATAGTAATTTACCTATTAAATGGTTGAAGTCGTTTTCGAGAATTTTGTTAATTATTTGCGAAGTGGAAATACTGACAAGCTTAACATTATTTCGTTTCAACAAAATTAATAACATAAAATAAACCTCTCAACTCAATTAATCTTCTACCGCATACTTACTAAAACAGTTGTTCAATTCAACGGCGTGTTGATTGACTTCTTTCAAACATTCGTTTTGATGTTCGTCTTCTATAAGTTAAAACTCAGATGTTTGAACGTTCGTAGACTAAATAGTATTTTAAGCATCGACGCCATCGTTCAACGATATATAATCTGTCTTAGGTTCGTCGCTGGATTCGATATCGATTGTGAAGCTGGAACTATCAGAGTCTGGAATCACAATGCTCTTAGAGCTACTTCTCTCTCCGTCAATAATTGTTAGAGATTAATAATTATTTTATTTTCCAGCATTCAATACCTAATGTGTTTACTACCCAGGTTTAAGTTGTGATTTCGAATTTGTTTGATTTCCAAATAGTTACTCAAACATATTGTTATTAATTTCGATTTATTGTTACAGTGACTCATAATTTATTTTTGTTGTGTTCAGATTAAATTACTATGTGATTGGTAGGGTCTTCTAAATATTATTATTCATTTATTATTAATTGTATGCGTTATACTGTTGCTGATAATCAAGTTAACTATCTTCTTCATATACTTCTTCTGTTATTTGTTCATTAAATAATTAATTAACATATTCATTTGTAAATTGATCCTCTACATGATTTGTGTTCATACTGTACTATATATAATTATACACTTCGATACTTTCTTATTCTTTATTTTCTGCTTCTGTGATTTTGGAGGAATTTACTTCTTCAATTTCTTCAATCTGTTGAAAGTTATATTTTTCTTTTTGTATAGGTGTCAATACACGTGCAGGCTACGATTCCGGTTCTAATTCGTTTGGTTTCGGTATTACTTGAACAACATTTTAATATTATGTGGTTGGTTCAGGTTGTTACTGTTATTATTGTACTACAGGTTAATTTTGTTGGTTTTGTTCTTACTTTGCTTAGTGAACCGCCCTTATAAATTCAAGAATATGCAAAACTGGATTTTCTGGTTCAATTTCACGGAAAACTCTCAGAAAAAAGTTTGGAAACGTTTCTTATCTCTATAAAATCTATTCGCCGTTTTGCCGTTATGCTCTATCGTTCTCTAAGTAATAGTTCACTGCATTTTACAACGTATCTTCCTGTTATTTTGCACCGTTTCTTGTTAGATGAAATTCAGCTATTTCTTTAGTTGCTCCAGTGAGCTGCATGAATTACTCAACTTTTTCGGTCATATTATCTTCGAAAAATTGCTAGACAGCGCCTTCAAGCTTATTTTTACGTTATTTAATATAATATGTAGCCATTTATCGAGAAGAGTTTGTAACCCGCATAAATTATTGGATATCTTTCTCTTTCGTTTGATGTGGGTTTGTATACAATTATATAACAATCATATTTTAGTATTGTTGACAATAAATATATTTCTATCATCCATCCTGTTGTTTATTGAATAGTTATTGCCAGGTACTTAATTTATCAGATATTTATTTCAGATTAAAGTTATACACATCACTTTGAGTAAACTTCCACCTACTCTTAAATGTAGTCCAAATACCGTTTCTGGACGCAAATAATTATGTTTCCGTTTTAGATTTTTGGTTCTCTTGATAAGAAGACACTTCTTTTCAAAAGCGTGTTCTGCTCCAGAAATTGAATGAAGTGTTCGAGCTCGTTTTCGGATTTAACTGTCAATTCAATTTCGTTGTCGTTTAGCGTTTCTTTTGTTTCTGGTTCAGCGTTCACTGTTTGCTAAATGTATAATTCTGTTGCTATCATTTCACCTTTAGGGTTTAGTTCAACGGCGTGTTGATTGACTTCTTTCAAACATTCGTTTTGATGTTCGTCTTCTATAAGTTAAAACTCAGATGTTTGAACGTTCGTAGACTAAATAGTATTTTAAGCATCGACGCCATCGTTCAACGATATATAATCTGTCTTAGGTTCGTCGCTGGATTCGATATCGATTGTGAAGCTGGAACTATCAGAGTCTGGAATCACAATGCTCTCAGAGCTACTGTGCTCATTACCACTTATTATCTAATCAGTAACAACCTAATCTTCTGTGTTTAATTGAAAATTTAGTGTATTTTATGTTTCTTCAATATTGTTTGGATCAACTTATAAATTGTTAAATTAATTATTTTATTAAAATTATTCTGGCTGTAGAATTTAATCGAAGATAGGTAGACTTTAAGGCATAACAATAATGTTAGTATCATTTACTGGTTCCGGATATTGTATTGTTTGATGTGTATCAGGTAGTTGTTGAGGTAATAAAAAGTTTGTTTAATTCTCAAATAATTATACAAACATATTATTATTGTTTACAATTTTCTGCTGTAATTGTTCGTAAGAAATATTTTATTTTTAAATATTAGATTGTAATTATGGTAAGTCTTAAGCTGCTTAAATACCTGTTTCATTATAGTTTTATTAGTTATTGTTGCACATATAAATCTAATTATCTGGTTATTCTTAATCATTAAGAGTCTGATTTACAGTATCAGAATTATATTAATTTAAGGGACTCAATTCATTAGTATAATTAACTTATATTGGTAATGAATTAGAATATTATACTTGAGATTAATATTCGTCTTAATATTATGGTTGTTATTACGGGTTATTTGAAGTATATTGTGATTATGGTAATTATTACATAAATTAATCAAAGTTATAATCATAATACCCATATTCATCATAATATTCTTGGTAAGGAACTCCACTATTAAATTAATTGTTATAATAGTTATTGTCAAAATTTTATACTGGTTATTCGAACAATTAATTGAACAACTGTTTTAGTAAGTATGCGGTAGAAGATTAATTGAGTTGAGAGGTTTATTTTATGTTATTAATTTTGTTGAAACGAAATAATGTTAAGCTTGTCAGTATTTCCACTTCGCACCTAACAAAAATAATGCCAACAATGAATGAAAGCATCTATGAAACCCATACATAATTATTTACTCCATAATTCTACAATAACATTAAAACTTTGACTGAAGTAAGAAAAATGTAGAAATATGGAGGGCATTCTAGATTAACTAAATCAGAATTCGATAAATACTTAATGATACTATTTACAATGATGATATCAGGTAAAGAGCGAGGATCTGTCTAATATAATTGGTCTAAGAACACTAAAATACGCAATTAGTTTATAGCTGATGAAGTTGGAATGTCTTGCAGAGAATGGGAGGAAATACATTCGAATGTCTGTTATGGTCATATTAAATTGTTATTAGATTAACCTGAAGAAGAAATCGATACAAATTTAGACGGTATAGAATCTGATGAAGAAGAATCTGAAAATTCTGACTATGAATATGACGAAGATGATCTAGAAGAACTAAATAAAATATTTAATGATCATGAAGAAGAAGTTTTGAGCTAAAATAAACCAAAAGAAACCTAACTGCACACTATTCTGTGATAATTATTATGGTACAATTGACGTAGTTGAGTATATTAAATCAATAGGGCTTGAATATGTTGGAACTTTTAGACCAAGTCGACTTGGTAAAGAATTATCATAAAATTTAGAGAAGTTGTAATTGAATTAAGTTGTTTAATATCCTGTGTTTAAAGAAGTAAAACTAAAGAAAACGACTAAATAAGTTCTAGTTAAAGATGTAAACGTCCTTTAATGGTAATGCAAAAAGTAGAAAATTTTAACCATGATATATACAAAATCAAAATTTGTGAAATAACCCTGTTAAATGTAAGAATTTGTAAGTTCTCGTGGTATTCCCAGAGAACAACCTGAAATAGTTCGTTACTACAATAATAATTATAAAGGAGTTGATTACGTAGACCAACTTACAAAAAATATTAAGTTTCCAGGACGATGTACTCGTTGGACCACAAGGATGTTTATTTATTTTATGTAAGTAATATTAGTTAATGGGTTTTCTTTGATGAAATTATTGCAGCCAGAATATAAAGAAATTAAAATAACGGATTATGTTGAAAGCATAATTGATTAAATGAAAATAAATCTAACAAAATATGAAATTAAAGCTACACCGCGAAAAATTGAAGGTTGTAACCAACCAGTAGTAAGCCCAATTAAAGGACCAGTAATAGAAGCATATAAACACTATCATGTATATACAAAAGTAAGTGCGTAATGTGTCGGCTGCAAATAATGTAATAGCAGATATGTGTGTTCGTGCAAAGGATATCATTTGTGTCCAGAGTGTTATAAAACGCATATTAGTGAATAAAATGACATAAGAGGGTACACACACATTTATAAAAAATGAATAAAGTGATTTAAAATACGAATAATATGTTTTAATATATATTGAACACAAAAATAGTAATTTACCTATTAAATGGTTGAAGTCGTTTTCGAGAATTTTGTTAATTATTTGCGAAGTGGAAATACTGACAAGCTTAACATTATTTCGTTTCAACAAAATTAATAACATAAAATAAACCTCTCAACTCAATTAATCTTCTACCGCATACTTACTAAAACAGTTGTTCAATTAATTTGGAAACTGATTTAAATATTGCATCTATTGTTATTGAGGTTAAGAATTGTACTATTGGTTATCTGTTTAGTATTATCTAAATTAATACGCTTCACTTCTTACTTTGTGTTTTTTGGGTTTAATTTATTTCATTTCGTTTTCAGTTTATTCTGTTTCGTCATAAAGTTCTTCTTCACTGTTTTGTTAAAAATTGTAAATTTCTTTTTGAATTGGTTCTTTAATATTTTATTTTGGTTGTTGAACCAGTTCCCGTTCGTTTGGTTTCTGAATAACTTGAACTATTTTCTGAACTTAAGGTTTTTGCTCCGTTTAGTTAAGGTCTTATCTTTGAAGTAGGTCCATTTGAGCAAAAATGTCATTTAAATTGTTATTTTGAGGGTTTTGTCGAATATTTGGAGCTTTAAATAATGGTATTTGTCTGTTGAATTCTCCAGGAGCTAAGTTTTGTTGTCTTTGCTCCTCTAAAAACTGTAAATGTCTTGTAACAGCTCTTTGTAGAGTATCTGGCTGCTGCTTTCGTCCGTTTCTGGTTAGTTGAATCTCGGCTCTATTTTTGCTGGAGCCAGTTTGACGCATGAAGGACTCTACTTTCTCAGCCATTTTATCTTCAAAAAATTAAGCAACTGCGTTTTATAGATTGCCTTTGAGCTGTTACAAATAATATTCGGCCATTTTTTACGATGAATCCGTAACATTCATGAATACTTATAAATCTTATTCGTCAAAAACTTGAACGACCTCTAATTATAATGGTTATCTGTTAAATCGATTAATACCACGTTATTGAACATGATTTTGTAGTGGTCTAAAGATATGACCTTAATAACTTTCTATAACTGCTTATATTGCTCTTCCTTTCCCATGTAACGTATATTATTATACGAGAAACTACTCTGTTTAATCTTTATTTGCTCCAGTAGCTTACATAAATTATTCAACTTTATCTGTTATTTCATCATCGAAAAATTATTAAATAGCGACTTCCAGATTTTAATATTATTATAAGTAGTATACTGCCATATTTCTAGAAGAATTTGAAACATCTATAAACTTTTAGACATTATTTTCTTACATTTGATGTGAAACTAAGAATATAATTAATACACTTTATGTTTATATTAAATTAATACCACTCCATAAATTTATAAATATTCAAGGTTCATTAAATGTTCAATTCGTTTCTAATTATATTCAAGTAACAATCTTTATAATAATAAATTAAAATTAATTACGTTTTTGTGTAACTAAACTTAAATTTATGGAATTTATTAAGTTTAAATTAAAATAATTAAGTATATTTAGATTTAACTAATAAGTTGAAATGTATGTTTATTAAGTGATTCCTTACATAAATATAGTTTTAGACGTTTAAATTAGAGTACATGTATATTATTTATTATTAAATACAAAATATTATTATTGATCCTCATTTTTGTTAAAACTGTTAAGAATTAAAAGTGTTCCCGTTTAACTTCGGGTCGAATCCGTTTTGGTTCTGACCAAAATTTACTCCTTAGTTCTGACCGATTTAATTGAACTGAGCAAATTAATTTTATTTAGTTGGGTCAAAAGGAGATTAAACGAATTGATTCAGGTTATTAGGAACTTATTTACTTTCAAAGGCATTAAAATTATTTCCTTGAACTTAATTTCCATTTGAATTGAATAGATTTGGTTGGAAATTCTGAGATTGAGCTGCACTTCCGAAGGTATTTCCTTGGAATTAATTCGGGTTGAATTATTAACCATTTCCTTGGGGATTAAACTGGTTCGCTTAAGGAGTGGGCTGAGAATTCGGAGCTTGAGTTGGGTTCTCAAATTTTGTCGGATTGAAGGTATTTCCTTGCGCAAATTAATTCGGATTGAATTGATTCTGGTTATTTCCTTAGGGATTATTCTCTTTCGCTTTTATTATTTCGGCAATCTGTCCGGGTTTTGCTGGTTAGCCAAAGTTCACTCCCGTTTAAGGTTTAAATTCAGGAGCTGGGGTTTACTCAGGTTTGAATTCGAATTAATTAGGCTAAGCTTATTATTGAGCTGGCTGAACTTATTAATTTTGTCCAAATAAGTTCACAACTGGGTTCGCATTTTGAGCAAATAAATTAGTTGGTTATTGATTTTACGCATTAAACGCGGATTAAACACCTGAAAACGGTTGGGAAGTTTGCGTTTGGTCAATTTATGGGAAATTTGCTGTTCTTTAGGTGAAATTTACTTAATTAGAACCGTTGAATTAAGTTGGAGCTTGATTATTTTCAAATTGGTTGACGAATGGTTATTATGAAACTGAGCGACTTTGAATAAAGGGTGGTGTTGGTTACTAAGATCCTTGAAGATTCTGTTGCTGGTTATTATCGATAAACTAATTGGCAGGATTGTTCAAAAAAGTTTGTGCAGGCTGTCCATTGGCTTAAAATGGTTAATTCTATCCTTAAGCAAATGCTTAATTATTTACGAATTATGATGCTTAGTTTTAGCCTATAAATTACTGATTTAAAACAGGTGGTGTTAGTTACTTAGCTGGATTCTGTTAAACAGTTTGTGCATTTTGTTGATTAAATGGAGCAGATGAGACAAACGGTAAAGCCTTTGTTTCGTTGGCATTAAACTAGCCAGTGTGAGCATTATTTTGATTTGCAAACTAGTTTGATTATGTTTATCCAACAGCAAATTGTTAATTAGCTGAATTTTAAACAGTAGGAGTAAATTATTAAGTATTTGAGCTATTCGAAACATTTGGTTACGCTGAGTTAAATGTATTTTGTTGTTAAAAGTTAACTTAAGGCTAATTAAATTGTTGATTAAATCCTTAGTTGTTCTGAGCACTAAAATTCATTCCTTGAACCTGCTCAAATTAATTCGGTCCATTTAATGCGAAATTGGTTGTTGTTGGTTACATATTTGTCTGTACTTAATTCTAAGAATTAAATGGAATCAACGGAGGAGCTGGGGTGTGTTCTTACACTTGGAATCCATTTTGCATATTATTATTTTAGTTGAAGTTGGCAGGAATTTAACTGAACGGTTAATCATTTTGAGGATACTACCCGTTTTAAAGTTGTTATTGGAATGGAGCGTTGAACATTTGTGGATTCTAAAACTGGCCTTGGTCAAATTATGGTTGAGGTGGAACACTACCAAACGGTTAACCGAATTGATCAGATTAAAGTGGAGGTTGACCTTAACCGTAAAATTGACCTTTATTTACAAATTGTTGATTCTATTCGTACATGTTTTGATTAATATTTTGATAATATTAATTATCATATGGATAATTATTATAATGCTAACTGGGTCCCATATTCGTATCATATTGCATTTGATCTTATTGGGGTTGATAGTTAAACTACTGGTTTTGCCCATATTGCGCATTTTGATTATATCTGTTAAAATTCTGTTAGTTTCTTTTCTTTTTGGGTTTGCTTACAGGTTTGAAGATGTTATCATCATCATTCTGTTATTGCTATTACGCTTTTTACTTTGGTTTCTAGTTTTTCTTCTGACTTTATACATTCAGTTTTGTTTAGTCATCCTAATATTACTCAACTGCCTTGTCATAATCTCCGCCAGCAGCATTAATATACTTATTGGCTATATCAAAGCTCACGTTCATTTGTTCTTGGAACTTGACTTGGTTATTTGCTCCAGTGAAGAAACTTTTAACTTGTTTGTTTTCTTTTTGAACAGGTTACTTGGATTTTGATTTTTAACTTTAATTAGTGTTGTAATCGTTGTCATCTTCAACATTGTCAATATTATTGTAATTGTTCTATTAGTAGTTGTTTTCACTGAAGTTATTCTAGTTTTAGTTATAAATATCTTTTGCAGGCTTTTCAGGTTCTTTAACAATTTGTCCTCTCGGTTCTTCACCAGAATCAATAAACTTGTTAATTGCTTCCTGAACGCTATTAAAACTATTCTATAAATAATGAATTGCTTGTTCCCTGGAAGTTTTTGTTGAGTCCATCATTTTTTAAATAGCGAATTCTGGTGGCTGTGTTTTTTCAATTGGGACTGCATTTTCAGGTTCCTCACCAGATTCATAAAATGCATCCATAGCTGATTCAACATTGTAGTTGTTTTATTTTAAAAATCTTGTTGCTTGTTCTACTGAGCTTTTTGTGAAATCAGTGAATTATTAAATCTTTTAATACTCATTCATTTAGTGGAGTGATAAAATATATTGCAACAGAAACTACATTAAATATAATATAGCAGTACAAATATAACACCTTAACTGTTTAAATGAATTCTGAGATAAATAATTATTATAAATATAAAGAAAAATAATTGGTTTGAAGGACGATGTCGAAAATTGTGACAACTATAACTTAAAAAGAATGAAACAATAGGTTCCGAAACTATATACTATATATACTACAGATGGGTAATTTCGAGAAGAATGAGAGAATTGAGAATTACAAAATTGATGATTGAAATATAACAGTAAATACAACAATATATCCTCTTGTTCAATCTCATACTTTTCTGTCTCCAAAGCTAGGTAATCAATTTTTCTACATTGCTACTTCATTTTTCTGTATAAAATTTATTAATATATACAAGTGAATCGATCATCCACTCCATATATGCCTCCTAATTAGTTTAAATCTAAGTATTAGTCTTAAAAGTCGAATTTGGTTCCGTTGATTCAGCCTTAGTCTGTGTCGTTAATAGGTGCTTCTTCTACTAGGTTGAATCCTGGTCTTGTTTTGTTGAATAAGTACCAATCTGCTGGTTGTGATACGTATGCTGTGAATATGAAGCAGGTCCCTTCTCACACTACATTTACTTCCATCGCTGACCTCCCTAAGTCCGATTTGCTGATTATATCCGTTCCGCACGACCAGGTCATGTCCACGCTCTAGTAAGCTATTTCCTTGGACAAAATGCGCGCTGTTCAGGTGATCTCGGCCGGTTTCGAGGAAACTGGCGACCACTCCTTATAGTAAATATCCTAAACTTTAAATTTTCCACTCCAAGGCAGTAATTGTGTTGGAAACGTTTCATCTGGAAACGACCTAACATTTTTTAAGGGGTATAAACAGCCACTCCACAGGATGAACCTCCACAGCGAAAATCTGGGTCAGGAACTGTTCTCGAACATCTCAGTGGTGAGTTAGTCGGGCGCGTTCCTCAGTTCAGTTGGACAGAACGTTCCCCTCAATTTTGGTTTCTCGGTTGGAAATCAGAGCCAAATAAAAGTGAGCGACTACATCGAGTTCTGCTGCAGGAAGGAGCAGAAAGTTATTGTGAGCTACGTTGAAGTGGTGAACAAAGCGGAATACTAAAAGATTGAGAAGATAATACAAGATAACAAGGACGTAAAATTCGTTTTCTACCAAGGGGTGAGGTCGCAGAAAGCTCTTAAGTAGGCTGAAGCGCATTCTGGTAGCGCAGAGGACAACGTACAGCTAACCGAACTGAAATACGATAACTGCAAAGTACTTAAAACAATTAACGAGGTGGAGTCATTCTGCCAAATACACCAGGCGAAAGTGCTCGAGAATAAGGTACTCGCACTCACACAATCCGGATACATCGCAACCATATTCTCAAACTATCTTCAATTTGATACTTTGACTGAAAATTAAACAAAACAACTGAACCTGATCTTCAGGAACATTCCGGTCAAAATTGGACCGAACCTGGACGCAACACCCATTCTCACCGTTCCAAATCTGATGAAAACGCTGGACGTTTTGCTTTAAGGGGATCAAAAAGTAGTTTTCAGCATCCTCCCTGAGCTATACGACGAAGAGGAAATAAGGATTATCAAAGATAAATTACACTCGCTCAAACTAAATGAAAAATAGAAAATGACCGTAATCGTAGAAAACTCACACGCGTTAACAGAAGAAATTAAATAATTGGGGTTCAACACCATATATAGGGCCGACTCACTGGGCATTAAGTGAAAAAGTTACTACTGATGTATTAAATAAATTAAATAACAAATTTTTGAGAACAACAAGAAACTTTACGTTTTAGAATTCAAGTATACGTAATTTATGCATTCATTATTTCTATACATACGTTTCATAACAACTTATGTTTGAATACTGCAGACTCTCGAAGATAGTACTCACCCCAAAACTCGGTTAAAGTACTCGGTCACTTAATGTCTTCAAAATTAGACTATAAACGAAAAGTGATGAACGATATTGGATAACACACTATTCCAAAACACAAAACTTAATATGTCACTATAATCAAAGTGGTTAAACATATTATCATTTTAATTACCACCTCACAGTGAAATAATATCGTTTTAAGATTTGAATTTTAATATAATAACTTATTTTTATCATTAATCAGTAATATCAAGCGACAGAGTAGAATCAGTATATAAGATTTGTATTCTCATCTCAGTTAATGTCTTTCAGTTTTCGGTTAATGAACTATTTTAGATCTAAACCTCTCACTTATAGTACCAAGTATCTCAAAAGACATTAAGTGATTCTAAGATAGGTCATTAAGTGAGTCTGAGGGTGAGTACTATCTTCGAGAGTCTGCAGTACGCTAATAATGTATTTACAATAAATATATTATTATTTGTATTTTCATTATACTAATTGTACTCCACTTCTTATAATATAATAATGATTTAAAATATGCCTCAGTTACTATATGAATAACCTGAAGACATTGCAGAAGCTAACATTATTTAAATAGCATTTACTAGTTAAATTGACGCAATAAAGACTTTAAAATTATATACACTTTTCTAAGTTCATCATGCTCGCTAATATCATTGTGCTTTTAGTAGTCTTGTTAAATAATTCGCCCACAAAACAAAAAACTTATACTGTAATCGAAAATGTGGGATATCAAAATTTAAAGTTGAAACATATTTAAATGGTCCAACCCCATTTAATAAAAGATTAAAATATATGCTTGACAGTACTGGTTAACTAACAGAGTTTAAAAGAGAATTCGTTAAAAAATATAATCCAAGTAGTTATATGTATTATTTAAAAATTTCAGGAAAACATTGCTTTGATGATGATTAATCTCCCTGTAATATATAAAAATTGGACTTAATCGCAAAAAATAAACATTCACAAAGATTACTCAACGATAATCATAGTTTTAATTGTCATTTAATGCCATACCTACAAGATATTATCAATTAATTTTCTTTTGATTGGTGATCATAATATAAAACAAAAATCTGTTATTATTATTGTTAAACCTCGTTAATTACGTTGTTTATTACAAGTTCATCCAGCCTTACGAATAGTAGAGTATATATTTTTCATTAATAACAAGCAAAGATAAACTAAGAAGAGAGAACAGTTTTCCGAATATTAAGTTAGCGAATCAGGTTAAAACTCGTCCGCTAACGACTCAGTGAGGGCCCTGGTGGGTCTTTACTGAGTGGGCATAAATGACGGGTTGAGCCCGTTCATGTTCCAAGTCTTCAATTCTCGACGGTTACTCCAAGCCCGTCCAATCTAGGGTTGCCTTGTGCTTCGCCTTCTTGCCTGCTCTCCTTTTTTCATTTTATTAAATTTGTTCAACAATAATATTATTAAAGAATATTATTAAAGAATCATAAGAATCGGAGATAGATATAAGTCTTTTAAGATTATGATAATTGCAAAATAAAAATCACTTTTAATTGTATCCTGGTCCATGCGATTGAATGTCGTCGTTCTCTAAATAAGTTAAACTGAGTGACTGGTTTTGGTATTCCACTTCATTCGTTTTAAATTCGTTTTAACTGTAAACCGTTTATTGTTGAAAAGCGTTTTGTGTTTATTTTTGAGGTATTGGAGGTCTGGTATTGTTAAAAATATTGTGGTTGTTATGTTGAGTAAATTAATTGCTGTTAAATTAATTGTTACTGAATACATTTTACACTTATTAAACTTATTGTATTTGTTAATTATTAAGTTAGTTTGATGCGAAACTGTTATAATTTTATTAACTGGTAGTAGTTTAGGGATTACTGGAACAAAATGTTGAATTTATAGATTTAAAATTGAGTTAAGTAGTTTGTTACGCATTTTGGGGACGATACACTATTTATGGTTGATTAGGAGCTTATTGCATTTACTGGTACTGTTATGGTTACTGAAACATTATATTTTAAGCAATTTGTTGTGTATTTTGATTATAATTGTTTTAATAATTGTTGTTGTACTGATTTTATTACTATCCTGTAAATTGATTGATTACTTAAGTTGATTATATTGGTTAATATATTTATTGTGTATTCTAAAATGGGTTAGCTTATTTCTATTATGGAGGTTTGGTCATCTATTAGATTTAGTTATTTACTTGTGTTAATTTAGCTGCCGAATTCATGTCACTTTGTTTATTTTTAACCTATTAATTTGAATTATGTTAATTATTTTGTTATTTCGGAGCATTGACTGTTTAAAATTATAATTGTTTGGTATTCTTTTATTTAGCGTTTTGATCTATTTCAAACTATTTAACTGCTTGATCATAGTTTTGAAATGCATTTTTGAGATATCTGGCTGCTGTTCCGTAGTCTGTTTTCATTTCATCTTAAAATTTCTTATGCATTAAAACTTGTTGAATTAAATCATTTTGTATTTGAATATTTTAGTGTTACATTTAAAGTGGATAATATAATTACATATCACAATAGTAATTAAAATATATATTATAAAATATCTAACCTTAAAGCTATATTTAGAACCAAAAGATTTTTTACTCAGCATTATTATATACTTAGTAACATTCAATTATTTATAATCATATTTCTATCATTATATATATTTCTATCATTACTCTGTTATGAATGATTTGGATGCTAGGTTATTTATTTATTACTCAATTATATTCTCAATTATATTTATAAGACGAAAAATAAACGAACTAAAAACTGTATTGTTAAATATGCTTTCATTATTTCGCTCAAAGTCTTCTAGGAAATTTAGAAAACAATCTAAGCGTGATTTTAATCGATTCGTCCTTGATTTAATCATTTTCCATTTGCGTGATATATCTAAAAGTAAAATAAATTATATTTAATTATTTTTTATCTCACGACGACGCATCAAGGTCAATTGAAATGGAACTATCATCTATAACGATGCTTGGGCTCCCTTCCTCATTTTCCTCTTTCACTGGTTTTTTCGGTTCAATTTGAACCTGTTTTTGATCGTTTTTCGGCTCTTTCTGTTAAACTTGAACTTGTTGGGCGGGAATTTGAGCATTTACTGGGAAAACGGGCGGGTTATGAGTTGTTTCCTGTTTTACTGGGTTAATTGTTGGTTGATAGGTTGGAATTACTGGGTGAATAATAGATTAAGGTTGAGGTAGGATTGCTTGAGGTTATTGATAGAGTTGTTAAGCAGCTAGCGGTTGTTGGGATGGTACCTGTTGAACTGAATTTTGTTACATTTGAGGTTAATATATTGGTTACTATACTGCTGTTTATTGTGGCGCACTTTGAGCTTAGAGTTGTTGTGGTTACTGATATTGTTATACTGGTTGAACATTATTTGTTTACGATGGAATATTTTATGCAACAACTTGTGACTATTAGTATTAAGGAGTTTGACCATAATTCTAATAAATATTTGCTTATTGGCTAACATTAGGATTATAGTTTTAATTATAGTTTTAATTACTTGATTAAAACTAATTGTGTGGTTAAACCGCTTATTAATTTTGTTATTAATTTTAAAATTGTTATTTTTGTAGCTGAGTTAAGTTGTTAGAAACTAATTAATTTTAAACTACTTGATTATTATTGTAATGGTACTCATTTTGAATATATTGGTCCATAAGTTCGTAAACCTAACGTACATTAGTATTATGTACTCTAATTTGAACTAATTATTGTAACTCATTGTATTAAATTGGCTCGGTACTTTATAATTGAATGTTCTGTTAATTCAAGAATTAAATCGCGTTATTTGCGTTTTAAATCACGAATTTTAAGACTGAGTAGTTTTACTGTTAACTGTTCGTCTCGTGGTTTTAATTATTTTGAACTTGTTTGTGTTAATTTTAGTTTGAACTGTGTTGATTTTGTTGATAATGTTAGTTTTTGGGTTCAGAATCGTTTTAATATTTTTATTGCTCATTTTGTTGATTATTTTATAAATTAGTCTATGAATCATCTTCTTCAGTAATATTTTCCTCTTCTTCAACACTATTTTCATAATTAACGTTTTGCTGATTTTAATTATTATAGTTATTAGTTTAATTATAAGGTTCTTTAACATGCTGTTATGCTTATTTGACTGGTAATCCTTTAGGTTCTTCACCAGAATCAATGAACTTATCAATTGCTAAATCAACTTTATTATAATTATTTTGAAGGAAGCGAATTGCTTGTTCTCTGGATGTACTTGTAGCTTCCATCATTTATTTAATTGCAAATTCTGGTGGCTGTGGTTTTACGAAAATATCATTTTCTAGAGGTTGCGGTTTTACGACAACCTGCGCGTTTTCAGGTTCCTCACCTGATTCAATAAAGGCATTAATAGCAACTGTGACATTTTAATTATATTTATTTAAGAACTTGATAGCTTGAGTTTGAGAGCTATTTGTGACCTCGATAAACTGCTTTATTTTTTCTGCCTTTTTTTATATATCATTATAGGTATTACTATTATAAGTATTACTAAAGTAGGTCATTGAAGTGGTAATAATTATATAATTACAAAATGCATATAAATGTTAAAATCATATCTTGTTAATGTAAAATAGTAAGTATTTTTCTGTTTCAAGTGATGAAAAAATGAGTTAAGGTCCAACAAAGGCAATAGTTTAGTGTGTACATAAATTATAATTAACAATAATAGTTCACGCTCGCTTAACTTTAATTATTATACCACATCCAGCAAATGTATACTACGATATACTGTGATCTATTTTGTTATTGTGTTGACATTGATTTGTAACTATTAAAACATAAAATTAACAGTATTTTAGTGTCAGTATTAAATTCCGATCGTTTTCAGCTTCAAAATCAAAAATATTCTTCTTCAAATATTGAACGTAAAACTGGGCAAGAAAAACGGAACCGTTTCAAAAAAGAATCATTTAGTTTTTAAATAGAATGATTTTAGACTTAAAAATTGTTAATTAAATATTATTTTAACACTATTTAATAAATAGTGCAACATAACTATTGAAGTCGAAGCACAAGCAAGCGAGTTAAGACGCCATTGGGAAGATGTTGATCCGAAAGAATATTAGGAGTAGGTATGCTGCGATTTGGTAGAAGTTATTGACATTTACGTTGAAGACCACCCAAAGTCGCCGATTAGTAAGATTCAATCCAACTTAATATTGATCTTAAAGGCGTTCTTTAAACGTAAACTCATCAACCGATCCCAATGCGAGATACTCCTATAGAAAATTAAAAGCCTGTAAGAAGTCTAGAACATTGAAGATGTTCTGAAACAGGCATCCCTACCTGCCCAGTAGGAAAATAAGTAAAGTCAAAGCGAAAAGAAGAAGGCCAAGAAGCGACAGAGTTAGATGGATATTTCCATCGACGACTGGGTATGAGGCCGGTTCTCCAACATTGAGTATGTTGCCCGCGAAGACATGCGCTTGAAACGTAGACCATGCAAGTATAAATGAAAGTTAAGTGAGTGGGATATATATTTAATAAATAGTATTCACGAATCCTCAATATCGATTGATATTGAGGGAGAACTGTCTTCGATAACAATACTAGAGCTTTCTTCTTTATCATTTGAATTTTATTTCAGTTTTGATAAGGTTTATTCTTTTGGTTAATCAATTTATTCAGTTAAATTCGCATAATCACTAGCGCGTTTCCCTCCAAAAACGAAATCAAAGAAGAAATTAAGTTCCTATTACATTCCTTCAGCTATGTAAACTGCATCATCTTTTGACCAGTTCAAGTTCAACTAATTAGAAAAATCCAACATTTATTCAATAACACATTCTGGTTAAGGACTAGATTCGGTTAGTGGTGCAACATCTCGATATTATTTGTACTATTCTACGAACTTATTGAACTTATTTGATATATTTTTAAAGAATTTTTTGGACTTAGATGGCATTGATGTGGTGATAAATATGTTAATGAAATTTTCAATATTATTTAATTATTAAAAATTTGTAAAAACTATTATCAACAAATAGATCTCCAAAACAAAATGAACACTGATGAAATCTCTGATGAAGTACGCAATATTGAGGACATCATTAACATCCACATTGATCCCGAACAACTCGATCCGAATCTGGAAACACTGGCCTATGTTTTGCTTTCGAAAGTCTCAATGAAGTCTGTTTGTGCCGTCTCGAGGAAGTGAGAGATATATAACATCTGTATCATTAGTTTAATAAAAAAAGTCATCTTATTGTTAAGGTCCAACAAAAGCAGTACATTTATAGCAATATTGATTCATGTATTTGCACAGTATCCAACTAATTAATTCAATACATCAAAAATATTTCACTTCACATAATGGGAACAAGCTGGTCCAAGGATGAGAAGGTCTAAAATTTCCTTGAGGTCACTAAATCAACCAAATAACTCGCTCTCGAGTATTTAGCGGGCTCCGACTGGAATGTACCCCTAGCTATAACCCAGTACTTTGAAATTGGCGAAAACACATAAAAATCTTCATTCTAAACTGAAAACAACCAAAATCAGCTTTAAACGCTCAAAAACGGTCAAAATAATGCAAATAATAATTAAACATAAAATCTTCCCTCAAATAATCAACTTATTTAAAATTAAACGCCTTAAAACGACCAAAAATAAATTATTAGTATAATCTCTCAGTTCATCGCGAGCACGAACGCGAATTTCTCCGATTCTGAGCGGTTTTTAGAATAAAACGCCTTCAAAATCGAAGAAGCGCTCAAAAATTACTACGAAATTAACGGCCAAAGCGAAGAAACTGAGAACCAAATGCTAAAAAATGAAGACCTGGAGCTAAAATTCGAGCTGAAACTGAAGTATACCGAGATATTCGCAAAATATAGCTAAAATGCGGCCGAAATCATGAGAAGGGAGAAATACAACCTGTTTTATGTACTTAAAATACTCAATAAGAACAAAAATCATATAAACGATAAACAGAATGAAAATAACACACAAAATGACTAACACAAAGAAAACACAAATAATATTGTTCTGGTTGACAAAGAAAATAAAGGATTCTTCGGCCCAAAAAGGTAATTCGTTGAACAAAAATACCAAAACAAATACTTATGCCCAGAACAAATTAAAAATATAGAAGTTAAAGAACTAACTCAGCATCCGAAATCCCCACACGAGTAGTAAAAATAATCTGAAAATATTACTCAAACAAAACCACAGTAGCAAGAACCTTAAACTACTAAAGTACTAAGTAATACTACAAATCTACAGAATATAAATACTCAAAAGTTTTAAAAGAACGAATATGAAGATGATTCTTACGAAGAAGAATAATATGAAGAATCAGAAGAAGAATACTAAAACACACAACCATAATTTAAATTAATTACATTTAATGTTCAAAATGGCTAGGAGGTATTAAATTAACTTTTCAAAACGCTTGGGACCAGCATATTTCTGCTTTAAAAACCTTTAGTTGAAAACTTATAATAGTATTAACAGCGTGTAACCATAAAAATTGATATAAATTACGTTCAAAGTGTAGAATTTACGCTAAATAACATAATTCTGAATCTAAAATAATATCAGCAGTAACAATAAAATGCTCAAATGCAATTTAAGCCAGTATATAATCAAAATTACACCCCATAACATCTACCATCTAATAATTTCACCCCTAATATTATATCTCCACGTGTTTATCAATCTTCTCCGCATCAGCCAGTAAATTTCACTCCTTTATAACCAATAATCCCATATATTCAAGAGCAATACAAAATAGAACAAGAACATTTTATTCCATCTTCTTTCGCCCCTTTCAATTCTCGTCAATCTTCCTAATTAAAGAACACTCAATAAACCCCATTCACCAGATAAAAGAAGATAACGGTCCTTTTAAACAATATGAACTTGAGGCCGGAACAGTACACATCCCTTCAAGTTTACATCATGAAGCAGTTCAAGAACAAAGTTCACGTTCTTCAAAATAGGAACATTGAGATAATTTGCTCTGAGCACCAAAGTTACAACGTGGTTCGCGTCGTTACAGAAATTTCTGCATGCGATTAAAAACTGTAAATAATGAGCGAGGACGTTTAGTGATTTCAAAATTATTGATATTTTTTTGAGTTAGTTTGTGTCACATTTAGAGACAACAAAACGTTCAGGTGGTAATGAAATATAATAACGAATAATAAAATATAAAATAATGAAATAATTAATCAATATTCAGTTATTATTAGTAATTGAATTATAATTATATATTATAGTGATTATAGTGAAGCCGCTAAGGATGAAAATAAAGAAGAAGAAATAAATGTAGAGAATGCAAAATAATACCAAGTGAAGGAAGATTAAACTAAAATTGAGTTTGAAAAGATGAATAAATACTTTGAGTACACAATCACAGTGGACACTAAATTTTCAGATAAACATGTTATGGAAGGAGCTGTAGAAATGATACACGAACAATTCGAAGATGCTGTTGTTCAACAAAACGAAAATAATGCCATAATCAAAGTTAATCAAGATGATATTGACATTATCAAAAATATGCTCGCTACTAGCGATATAAAATTCACCGTTGAACAAAATAAAGAACCAAAATAAAGTGACTTCTTTTACCTCTATTTCGCAACTTGTGTGGAAATAACCGATCATTTGCGTGATTATGTATTTTTGAAACTAAGGTGGAAACAAGTCGTTTAAAGGTTATAAATAAGGAAACATCAATCAAAAATTCATATAAAAAACTAAATTGCTATCATATTGACTCAAAAATTGATATCTGAACCTGATCCGTGAGGGGCCATGATAGTTAGGCGTGTATCGAAAAACTGATAGATTAATAGACATGAAAATAATTCTTAATATAACTGAGATAAGGGGAAACGAAAATAATTATGTGAGTAAAGATTGATATCTGCGACAGAATTTTAATTTTTATTCAACTTTAAAATATATCCATTTCTATCATCTATTTTTGGTTTCTAACTTTTGCACATACAATTTGAATATTCTTATAATTGATTTTATCTGTTGAGCCCAGTTATAATTATATCCAATTCATTTTAGTTTATCTACTGTTACATTAATGATCAACATCAAAAATACAAAATCCTTAACAACTTATTTGAAGTTAAATATCGTTTCCTAGAAATTTTAAAGTTCAAGTAACAAGCGCTTTTTAGCACAAATGATCTCTTGTAGAATTTATTATATTTTGATAATTGTTAATTTTATTGTTTGATTTAAGGACAAAATAGTCATAATATTTCTCAAACAAAGTTTCGAAGATATTTATTTAAATTAATATCGAACTATATTGTCGCCTTACATTTTATAAAGTAATATTTTTCAAAAACGATTCTATCAAGGACAAGAATATTTCAAATAACTTATACTATGCCCATTTAATAGTGGTTTTTAAGAGTCTTGTTACAACATAGTTTTAATTCAAATATGATAACATACAGCACTTAAGCTCGCCAATAATTTGTATTATATAAAAATATATTTATTTAGGGCCGAGAAAAAATATGGTCGATTTGGAGTGACATTAATAAATTTATTAAAAATATTTATTAGGGTATAATAATAACATTCATACTTTATTTCATACTTTATCTGTTTTCCTCCCACTTCAATCTCCCTCTGGTGATATTACGCACTTGATAAAATACAAATAGTTAATATTGTCTTGGTCCAAACTTTCTTAAATCTCGAGAATCTTAGCAACGAACATTTATTTTGCATTTAATTATTGTATTAATAACTTTTTAAATAACCTCCAAATAAACTTCTTACAATAATAAACTTTGTCATTGTGGCTTAACTTCTAATAATAACTCGATCTAGAACACATTTATGAACTTTAAGGCACTTTGAGATAGTGAATACATGACCACTGGTGTAAAATTGGTGTGTGAGTAATTTAGTTTGTTTTCATAAATATTGTTAGTTATAATCTAAATTATATAAAACTCACTGATTATCCTTGTACTCCTCTTCCTCGATCAGTTTTTGTTTGTGACGTGTAAGTTGAGACTACTTGGCTGCAACAATGTTCATACCCATTATTCCTTTGGCTTCTGCAGCAGTGACGTCAAGACCCGGAACGTAATCTTTAATAACTTTCTTCTTTCCAACAATGCTCCATTCATACATTCCATGTAGTTTACAAAAGTCAGTAATAACACTGAAATTCTTGTTCACTTTCTTGTGTCCTGAATACCAGTATTTTACTTTAATTGGATTGTTGGAGGCGCCAGATATAAAATACATTAGTGTGTGTGCTATTCGTCGCAATTCGACCATTCGCTTTGTGGATAGCTATACCTTACCTTCCAGAACATTAGCATATTTTGTAGGTTCTCGACGGAACGCTTCATTATAATTTGTTGAGTGGTCTAATAAATCTTTTAAAATAATTGCTTTTATTGTCTGAATAATGCGCTGTGTTGAGTTATCCCCTGTACTTATTCTTCTAATAGTTGAGTGCATTAATTCGTTTTTGTAAGTTCCAACATGCAGCATCGATATAATGTCGTACTTAGTCGTTATTCTGAGGAAAAAGGCAAGTATTGTTATGTAATCGACTAATTAGTCTTTTGTAAATAGTAACTTTGGAGTGGATTATTTAAGTTTCTTAACATTATCATCTTCATCATCAGAATCATCTATTTAACCTGTTTTCTGGGACGAATAAAAGTGATCGTAGTATGCATAACACACATGAAAAACAATATATATTAATTCAGCAAAACCTAATGCTGAAGTGTTGTGAAACACAGCAGCTGCAGGGAGACACAACAATAAGTAACAATAGGTTTCTTTGGCTAATGGTAGTTGAGACTGGGTTTCTAGAATTTTAAGGTTTGAAAATGTATACAGATTTAATGGAATGGTATCTGAAAGCCTACTTGTTGCAGTTTAAACAAATACTTTATCTGGTATGTGGGGCAGTAACTAATGTATTTGTGATTTTGAAATAGGAACTGAGTTTGGTAAAAACGCGAAAATCAAATCATAAGTCAATAATCTGGAAAATAGCCTTTTGTAAATATGACATAAGTCTGGTGCTGAGGCCATGAAATCTTTCCACGGTTTAACTGGATACACTTCTTGATATGATGTGATTTGTTGTTTCACTATCATTTTATTCATTTTTTATTTTATCAACTCAAACACCGGCGCTGTTAGAAGTTATCTAGCCTTGTTATCTCCATCAAAACAATTTCCAATAACTCTCAGCCTGTGATATAACAACTTTTCTTTAATTTTTTATAAAATTTGAAACAATTTTTCAAATGCCTAGCCAGTTTTATGAACTTAATAATGAACGAGTTAGCTTTTTAGATTAGGATTAATTGGGCAAAATAATATCGTAAATCCATAACTTGATTGTTCCAAGGCCTTTTTGCTTATATTTTTCTTCTTTACAACAGCATGAAGAGCATTACTGGCTATTCTAATAACATGAGACATAGCATCAACAGTTAGAACTCCATCAACGAACGTTTTAGCACTTACGTTTAACATTTATCTATATTTACTTATATTCAGGACAGTGTTAATAAAATTCTCAACGTTGAGTTTATCTTTTTCAAATATGTTGTCATACATCTTTGCTTTCCAGGCCATAATTGTCCTTATATTGCATGACCTTTTTCGATCAGTTGTATTTTTTAGATAATATTCGGTTGCAGCTGTACTCCTTATTTGCATTGAGACTAAATTAATTTTCTTTTATGTAAAAAGGTTGTTATCTTGTTCTTAAAGAACTTAGATTTCATTATTGGCGGCAAATTGATCTATAACTGGTTGTTCCTATTCATCATTTCTTTCGCTTGCTTCTATAACCAAATCTTACAAATTTTTTATTCTTATAGCTTAATGAAGGATTTCAGCTTTATTTTTATAATTATTTTTGAGATAAGCTGCTTCTTTAGCTCGTATAACGCCGTACATTTTGCCAGAATCATGATTAAATGGCATTTTTAGTGCCGAGGTGGAAAATATTAAAAATGCTCAAAATGATGTGGAAAATTCAAAAATATTACGTTTTCTTATGTAAATCAATCTATATAAATTCCGCAATTTCCTTGCTATTTTTAAATGAAATGAATGCTGAAACATTTTTTCATTTTCCAAATTTGAGAGATTCGGAAGTAATGTAATATTTTATTTTTAGGGGAAATGATAATTTTGAATCACTCATATCACAACGGTCATGTGAATACGTTCCTTCTCGAAAATGAATAAATTTTTTATCAAGAAACAGCTTCTTACCGCTCTTGGAAGATGTGTATTCTCAACGTATTCTAATAAGTTGTAACTTCCATGTATCAATGTGCAAAAATCGACGAAGAGTGGTCTCCGTAAATGTGGTGGTCCAAATCTAGAATCGTCACTTCACAAACTTGAGACTGACATCCATGTTCTATATTACAGTATTTTAATATACTTTTAAAGATGATAAAGTGGCGGGCAAAGTAAATATTAAACCCACATTTTCCCGACATCATTGAGTACTTGATAAAACTTGCCTAGCGCTTTACTGATCATTTGATCTACAGTTATTCACCGTTAAAAGTGAACTCATACAGAAAGTATTTAATACATTCAATGTTATATTATATGCATATACAAGGTATCATAAGTTATGTGATCATTTTTTAAACTCCACTTCAAATGCTAAATACCAAATTACGCATATCTTCAATATTATCTTGACTCTCCATTTAAATAATTTTACCTAAATGTTTTAAATTGATTGAATAATACATATTTAATAATGTTAATAAACTGGAATTTAATAAAATTACAATTCTTGAATATTTGTATTTGCTGAAATGAAGGCTTTATTAAAGAAAATAATCGAGTTTATAATTATTTTAATATCCAAAATAAAGTAGTACTGGATTTGAACAAGCCAAGTTTATTTATGCTTGTTGTAGTTAATCAAATTCCCTATCTAGTTATAAAGTAGTAAATAAATGTTAACTTATTTAAATTAAAATGTTGAATAAAGAGGGTCCTTCGATCATAATTGCTGTCAAACTTTATTCAAGTTGTTTTCAAAAATGAGATTTTTGTGACCAAGATTTACAAAAATGGAAGTTCAGAAGAAGTTCAAGTAGAGCCTGGTAAGTGGTCTTAGTAAATATTACTACTATAGTAATCTATAAATTACTTGAAGTTAGACCAAAGCTTCTATTAGTTGTTAAAATTCAACTTTTAACCAATTTTGAAGTTGATTTTTGACACAGAAAAATTTGAATTTTAGGTCGAGTAGCTGATGTGTAACAATTGTAGTAGTCTATGATTCCGAAGGGTATTACAACGACAAAGTTTCACTCAGTTCATATAGGTAGTTTAGAAATATATTCTAAAGTTAAATTAATAATTTCAATAACATGAACCAGAGTTGAGTTCAATATCTAGTATTAAAAATTGAATATCTTAATAACTCAAAGTAATAAAATATCGAGTTAGCTCAGGTCGTTAGTTAATGACTTTGAAGACTTATCACTTTAGCATATCATGCTAATACAATAATCGCTTTGGTCCACCAGCTAATAGTCACTTACTGCCTTCATATGTGATACTAAAATGATTGTTTTAGTTTCAATATATAGGTTAATTGTGGTAATCATAATACAGAAAATCTCAATATTGATAATTTGAGATGGAATAATTACATGTGAGTGAAGAAAAATCATCACTTAAATATTTGGCCTCTAAATAATATTAGATTATTAATATATCAGTTATATCATTCTATGAATTGAGTTCACTTTTAATGGTGAACAACTGTAATATTCATCTAGTTATTGAGCAATATAGTTTGATAATTTTGTGTTGTCCGAAATCTTACTATGAGTCTTGCAAATATCACGGAATTTGTTTTGATTGTATATTATTGAGTGGTAGCCTGTATCGTGACAGTAAATGATAATTAATTCCAAACAACGACTTTTAACGAACTTTGTTTTCTAACGTGATTTTCTCAAATAGAATCCGCTTTCTTATCATTAGCTTTGATAAATAGGTCGGCTCTGACACAATAAAACGTACCACCAAACTTTGTCAACGAAAGTTTACCGATTTGTAAACTTAACAAAAATTGATAGGTTTGCTAGAGATAAATCGTTCATAATTCCTGAAGTTTCTTAAATACTACATCATTGACTCGTCTATAAACACCACATGCAGCCAATAATCCCAGAATTCTCATAAAATTAAAAATTCGTTTTAATCTTTGAGAAATATAAAAACGGGAGGTCGCTTAAAAACTTCAAACATAATTAAGATGATTAGAAACACTTACCTGGTCAATTCAACAATTTAGCTAACAAATATATTTCTGAGAAGTATAATTGAGCCTGCTGAAAACCAATTATTCTATCCCCTACCGTAATTCTCAGAATATCTGTTAAAATAAGTCTGCGATTCGATCTTGGACGCTTTAATATTCAAATATCTCCACTACTGTTAAAAACAGTGATAATTTTGAGTACAAAATTGATAAATATTTCTGACGCCAAACAACTCGCTACTTTCACTTTATGTGTATTGTATGATAATAAACACATTTAGATTATCTTTCCTTTACTATAATTATCAAGTTGATGTTCACGTTTACAATTTAATGATTCCATTTGGAAGTGGAAGGTGTATACACAGTATAGTTACAGTGTAGATAAAATATTAATATATTGCAATATTAATACTCTATGTACCAGAATGCCATAAATTAAATATAAACCACATCACTTCCTTCCTTGTCAGTTTAACATTTACTTTGCCCGTCACTTTAGGATCAACGTAATTCAAACGTAATTCAACGGATTTTGTATACTCATTAGATAATGCTACTATAATGATTATCGTTATAATTAATTCACTCCTTCAAGTTCATCTTTAAGAATTAAATTATAGAATATGAGTAATTTAAGGAATTATTCATGCTAGATATTAGTTTAATTGCTGAAAGTACAAACTTATATATTATTCATAGTTCAAATTCTGGAAACTAAAATTACAACATTTGAATTGGGATTAATAAATAATTTAAAGTTCTAAAAATATTATGGTGTTCGATTTGAGTAATGAATGCGATTTCATTAAACTATCAATTCAATATTATTTAGTCATTACATAAAAAATATTATTTCAAATTCATTTAAGAAGTGAAAATGTTAAATTAATTTACGTCGCACATATTTGCTCATATATAATATATTATTAAATAACTGCTCCTCGCTGATTGTTTATAAAAATATTGTTATGTATTAATAGTATAAGCAAACATTGAAGAAGCAAATTGAAGAGAAATATTGAATCACTAAAGTTGATTAGTAAATTAGACAAAATATTTTGCAATCGAACGATGGTATTTTATAACGTGTGTGAGGCACACTAAGATAGCTCTCAGTTACGCGTGTGGAAATGGGGATTTCGGATGCCGAGTGAGAACTAATTTGGTTGATATTTTATTGTACAATATTATAAGATGTTATTTTCTATATTTGTATTTTTGTAAGTAAAAACAAAAACTAATTAAATGTGCAATAAATTAATTATTGCAGACAGTCAGTAATATTAGTATTGTTAAAAGTAAAAACAGTTAAATAGTCTCAAAATTAATGATGAAATGCTTCTATTTTCTAAATATACTTCAAATTTATTCATTTATACAGAATCTGTATATAAATCTAGTATAACCGTAGATTTGAAACATGTCGAAGTATTTGCAGTATTTGGCTTCAATACAGATAATCAAATTATAGACAATTCAATTATTAATATAACTATTTAGTTTTCAGTGGTAAAAGGTTCATTGATTTGTATTCAGTGTAACGTATAAGTTGGTGGATCTTAACTTATATTCATTGCAACTGGTAATATATTATCTGGCATTTTACTTTAAGGTCAAAATGATGTTCAAATATTTGAATCTGTAATACAGTTGCGATTAAATGGAACGTATATTTCAGGTATACTATACAATTTAAACAAGTATACAAATATTACCTTATATAATATAAATATAACAGCTTATAGTTATAGTAATAATTCAGTTAATGGATTACTAATATCTTTATCAAATGTAAATGTCACGATTCATATTATAAATTCAAGTTATTGTTCGAACATAATAAATATGTTTGGCATTTCAAGAGGATTACTTTTAGTGGAACCTAATAGTTTCATAGAGCGCTGTGAGTAAATATGCTAAAATAACTCATATGTTTATGGAATTTGTTAATAATAATTATAATATGGTCATTTTTATCGTAATAACAATTCTATATTATGTATTACACCATTTTAGTTTAATGGTACGCATTGTGAATGTTAACCTGGATTTTTACTAAATAATACATATTGCGTTGATATTATTAATTAGTTAACGTTACTAGATACCTTTATTTCAAAAAACTATTCCGAATTAAATAAATATCTTGAATCTAACTTTAGTTATTTATTATAAGAAATTACGGTATTAAATAGTTCTTTATTGCAGGATATAGAATTAGCCAATAATTTCACTGTGAAAATTAATAAATCATTAACTTATTAAATATAAGAATTGTAACAAACGGTTACTAATATTAATTCAAGCACTTAATAACAAATAACAAATATATAGTCGAATATTTCATTGCTTCACACAAATGTGTTATAAATTAATACAACATTCAATACGTTTTCGTAAGATTAATAGTTGAATAATGCATAATAATAGAACTAAATATAAACTATTTTAGGCAACATTACAAAATTATACAGTTTATCTGAAGAAATTAATAATACAATGAATAGCAAAGTACTTAATTTGCAATAACAAATCAATAATGTAGGTTTGCAATTAAGTGCGTTTAAATAAGAACAAAAGAATATAAATAGCAATTTATAATATTAAATCAATTTACTGTCTAATGCAAAAGCGGACGTTTCAACTGTAAATAGTTAGATAAGCAATCTATAGAATCAAATTAATTATCTAAGTGGTAGAATAAGTAATAGTAATACATAAATTGTGGGCGGTTATTGTGGTCGGCAGTACGTTTAGAAAGTATGTGCAAACGGAGCGTGCACAGGGTTTTTAACAACATATGCAGGGTGTTGATAAAGTGATTTTGCATTATACTAGATATGAGAAGCTAAATTATTTTAAATACATTTTCAATATGCAGGTGTAAGATTATTGAAGCAGCAACTAACTCGCCTAAATTTATGATTATATATTCTTCATTTAGCTCGTGCACCAAATGTTAGAATATGTGCAGCCTCGGTTGACATTTGGCCCAGTCTGAAACGTTGCATAACTGGTGATCAGCAATCCAGCTTTCGTAGGAATTGATACTATGTTATTGTTTACCATGCAGTAGCAGTCATGAACGACGAGTACAGAATCCACGATATTAACAATTATATATTACAATGCTACGCAATGCTGTTTTGCCCTTAGAGAAACATCCGCAGCCTTGGAATTATTGTGTTATGTTGATTAAATAAATATAACGTCATGTTGTTTGTATTTGAGCACTCTTTTTGAATTATGAAACATACGCTAGATTTAGTAAGCGCGGAGGTGTACTTAAAATCAGTGTGATTATGGCCATTTAATAAATTAAATATATGTAACCTTATAGTATTGATTTCCATGTAGTTGTAGTTAAGTTAAAATTCGCGTTCTTTCATCAAATAAAAATTTGTTATTAATAAATTTCACTACAACGTGTATTACTATTGCAGCTGCAAATAACAAACGGCGGCAGAGAAACAGGGAGCTGGTAATGTAAAAGTCTCAACTATGACCGCACGTGTTGTCCCATCCGCTTTCTAATTATGTAACTAGGAATATAATTGTTCGCAACACCGGTTGCATCATGTATATTGTTGGACGCATACAACGCGGCGTACGGCGTAGTGTAGTTGAAACGCGATGTCAAATGAACTGCGCACCCTTGAAACTACAGTTCCATAAAATTACTGTCATTGTTCTACAAGCAGGATTGCAAAAGTATGGAGCTAAATAGAAAACCATAATTACTATCTAGCCATGATAACTAACAACTTTTGAAGTATTAAACAAAATTTAGTACTGCATGAGGAGAAAAGTGTTATTAAGTCCCACTCTCACATATTCTGATTATGAATTAGCGAGCAGATAAACTTTAAAGTATAATGAAATATTTGAAGCTGCAAATCGATCCGAAAAGCATATTATGTTTAACAGAAATTATACTAGGCTGTTTTCTGAATAGTGAAAGTGGCTCAGTAGCACTCGATTGTTGAACACTTTACAGAATGCTTTCATGAACATTGTTGCTGGCTCAGCTATCTCCTTCAGAATCGTGCAGATCAATAATGTAGGTTTGCAATTAAGTACGTTTAAATAAGAACAAAGAATATAAATAGCAATTTATAATATTAAATCAATTACTGTCATGCAAAGCGGACATTTTCAACTGTAAATAGTTAGATAAGCAATCTATGAATCAAATTAATTATCTAAGTGGTAGAATAAGTAATAATCAATGCATAAATTGTGGGCGGTTATTAGTGGTCAGCAGTACGTTTAGAAAGTATGTGCAAACAGGCGTGCACAGGGTTTTCTTTCTTATATGCAGAGGTGTTGATAAAGTGATTTTGCATTATACTAGATATGAAGCTAAATTATTTTAAATACGACTTTTCAATATGCGGAATTGTAAGATTATTGAAGCAACAACTAACTCGCCCTAAATTTATGATTATATGTTTCTTCATTAGCTCGTGAATGTTAGAATATGGCAATATGACATCGGTTGACATTGGCCCGATCTGAAACGTTTGCATAACAATTTGATCCTTAATCCAACTTTCGTGAATTGATACTGTACGGTATTGTTTACCACATGCAGCGCTTGATCATGAACGACGGAGTACAGGAATCCCACAGTATTAACAGTATATATTAATGCGCTACGCAATACTGTTTTGCCCTTAGAAACATCTGCCTTGGGGTATTGTATTATGTTGAGTTAAATGATAGAAATATAACGTCATATTTGTTTGTATTTGGCGAACGCTCTTTTTGAATTGTAAACACGCTAGATTTAATGGCGCAGGTTGCCTTAAAATCAGTGTGATTGTGGCCATTAATAAATTAAATATATGTATGTGCAAGTGATTTCATGTAGTTTGGTTAAGTTAAAATTAGCGTTCTTTCATCAAAGAAATAAGAGAAATTTTGTTATTAATAAATTTCACACTACAACGTGTATTACTATTGCAACTGCAAATAACAAACGGCAGAGAAGTAGGAACTGGTAATGTAAAAGTCTCAACTATGACCACGTGTTGTCTGTCGCTTTCTAATTGTAATAACTAGGAATATAGTATTCGTAACACCAGTTGCATCATATATTGTTGGACGCATACAACGCGGCAGCCACGGCGTGAGTGTAGTTAAGCTTTTTGATGTCCAAATGAACTATATGAAACTTGCAGTTCCATAAAATTACTGTCATTATTCTACAAACAGGATTGCAAAAAGTATACAGAGCTAAATAAAGAAAACCATAATTATATCTACAAGCCATGACCATAACAACTTTGAAGTATTAAAGCAAAATTTGAAGTACTACATGAGGAGAAAAAGTATTACAGATCACTCCTCACATATTCTGAGGTGAGTGCTTGGGCAGATAAACTTTAAAGTATAAGCCAAATATTTAGGCTGCAAATCGATCCGAAAAAAGCATAATATGTTTAACAAGAAGTGCTACTAGGCTGTTTTCATGAATGGTAGAAGTAGCTCCAGTAGCACTCGGTGGTGAACACTTTGTGCTTTCATGAACATTGTTGCTGGCTCAAGCTATCTCACTTCCAGAGCTCGTGCAGATCAATAATGTAGGTTTGCAATTAAGTGCGTTTAAATAAGAACAAAAGAATATAAATAATATTAATACTTTATTTTCAAGGGGCATGCAGTTCCGGCGATCAAAAACGCACTCGCGCCGTATTTACCGCGATCAGCAACTGCTATGATACGGCTGTGTTGGCGAGCTGCTGACCTGAATTACTAGAAAGCGACGTGAACTAACTGCACGTATTCATAGTGGTTTACCCATTCCCTGTTCTCTGCTGGGCTAAACCATTGCAATTGCAATATTGTACGCGACCCATGGTATTGAAAATTTATTAATAACAAAGGCCTACTGGCTGGCTGATGAAAGTTTGCGAACCTGCAACCAACCGCATGAAGATCGCCTGCTCTATGTTGGTGGTAAATGACGCAATCACACTACGCTACGGTCGCGCTTTTACTAAATCGGCGTGTTTCACAATTCAGGGGGCGCGTTCGCCAAATACAGGCGGCGTGACGTGCTGTTTGCATTTGCGCCAACGCAACAATTCAGGCACGACATTCTCTGAGGAAGCAAGCAATGACCGCGTAGCGCCGACCAGCCAATATATGTTGTTAATATCGTGAGACTCTAGCTGCTCCGTCGTTCTGATCAACGCTGCGTAATGCGCTAATGTGTGCGGTATCCAGTGAAGATTGAATTAGAGATCAGAACCTGTGTTATCTGGCTGTTTCGAACTGGGCAAATGTCGCCGGGCCACACGTATTTCCAGCATTTGCGGCTGTGAAGAACATGCCAATCATAGATTTAGGGCCGAGGATTGGTGCCGCTTCAACTGTCTTTGGTCGCGTAGAGTCATATTTGCGGCTATGCCCCAGTGTAATACGGAAGCGCCGTGGCACCCTGCATATGTTGTTAAAGCCTGTGCGCGCTCCGTTTATGCTCTGAAGCCACTGCCGACACGTCAACCGCCTGGCTGTGTTACTGCCTTATTCTGCCATGAGCTCAGGTAATTTGATTCTATAGATTGCTTATCTAATATTACTGGTGAAAACATCCGCCTTTACGTGGTGCAATGGTGATTGTGTGTAAATTGCTTATTTGCATTGCTTATTTAAACATGACCTGAAGCCTACATTGTGCCGATCTGCACGAAGCTCTGGAAAATGACTGGCGAGCCGCGCAGCACTGTGTTCATGAAAGCTTGCTGTAAGGTGTTCGGCAATCGGTGCTGCAGGCTGCTATTCCTGAAAACGGCCTTCAATGTAATTCTTGTTAAGCAGCCGTAACTTTCGGGTGTTTGCGGCTTCAAATATTTGGCTGCAAAAAGTTTGTGCCACAATTCATGTCGAAGGCGCTGTAATGGTGACTTTGTAATAACACTTTCTCCTAAATAACAGTACTTCAGAGATTTTCATTTAGCCGCCTCAAGTGTTGTGATCGCCAGTTTTGAAGCTGTGATTGTAGTTTCTTATTTGGCTCTACTTTGCGGTCTGTTTGTAGAATGGCGACGGCTGGTACGGCGGAACTGTGCAATTTCAAGGGCATCATGCATTTGACATCAAAAACGCTTTACATCACGCCGGCGTAACTACCGCGTGTGTGCGTCAACAGCTATATGATACGCTGGCGATACTATTCTGGTACTACAGTGAGAAAGCGACGTGGGCTGCTTTTACGTGTCATAATTGGCGTTTGATACCAATTCTGACTTTCTCTGCCGTTGTTCATTGCGGTGCAATAATGTACGCGTTGTAGTGTGAAGGCGTATTAACAGAATTTCTTTATTTCTTTGATGAAAGGAGCATGAAGAACAGCAGCAACCGCATAATACGCTACGCTACATATATTTAATTTATTAAATAGCCGCAATCACACTGATTACGCTTTACGATCGCCTTACCAAATCGGCGTGTTTCACAATTCACGTTATAATAAGCAACATGACGACCACTGTTCCTATTTGTCAACATGGCACAACGATTCGAAGGCGACAAGAGAGCAAACGTAGCGCAACTATATAATTGTTATATCGTAAATTCTGTGCTCGTCGTTCATGTCAAAGCACTGCATCGACAAACAATAATCATGCAGTATCGATACGAAGAGACAGATGAGAATCAGAATTGTGTTATCTGGCGTTTCGGGCTGGATATCGGCCGAGAGGCCTGCATATTCTGGCACATTGCGCTGACTAAATGAAGAACGCCATGATAAAATTTGGGAGGTTGGTTGCTTTAGCCGTCTTACGGTCGCATGATGAGTCGTATTTAAAATAGTTTGGCTTCGCCATCTGGTATAATGCAAAGATCCTTTATCTTACTATATGTTAAAACCCTGTGCGCGCTCACTGCGCATGCTCTGACGTACTGCCGACACAATAACCGCCCACAGTATCTATTACTATTAACATTCTACCACTTGATGACAATTTGATTCTTTATAATTACTTATCTAACTTATTTACAGATTAACAATCCCTTTACGATGAGCAATAAATTGATTTAATATTATAAATTGCTATTATATTCTTTTATTCTTATTTAAACGCATGATACAAACCTACCGGTATTGTTTCTACTCTGGAAGTGAGATGGCTTGAGCCAGCAACAATGTTCATGAGCACTTGTAAAGTGTTCAGCAATCAATTGCACTGGAGCTACTCACTATTCATGAAAACAGCCTGGTATAATTTCTTATTAAACATAATATGCTTTCGGATCGATTGCATTCCAAATATTTGGCTTATGCAAAGTTTATCTGCCCTTCAATTCATGAATCAGAATATGTAGGAGTGACATAATAACACTTTTCTCCCTCATGTAGTACTAAATTTTGTTTAATACTTCAAAAGTTGTTGCTTGATCATAGTTAGATAGTAATTATAGTTTCTTATTTGGCTCCATGCTTTTGCAATCCTGTTTGTAGGAATAATGACGGTAATTTTGTGGAACTGTGAAGTTTCAAGAGATTGCATGCAGTTCATTTTGACATCAAAGCTTAACTACACTCTGCGCCGTGGCTGCCGCGTTGTATGCGTCAGCAATATATGATGCAACTGGTGTTGGCGAATGCTATATTCCTAGTTACGCTACAATTAGAAGCGACGTGGACAACGTGGTCATAGTTGAGACTTTACATTACCAGTTCCCTGTTCTCTGCCGTTTGTTATTTGCAGTGCAATAGTAATACACGTTGCCAGTGTAAGAATTTATTAATAACAAATTTCTTATTTCTTTGATAAGAAAGAACGCGAATTTTAACTTAACCAACCACATGAAATCACTGCCACATACATATATTTAATTTATTAAATGCATACAATCACCTTGAGATTTTGCTGCAATTCCGCGCTTACTAAACGAGCTGGCGTGTTTCACAATTCAAAAGAGCGTTCGCCAGAAATACAAACAACATGACGTTATATTTTCTATTTGTCAACGCCTTTAACAATTCAAGGCTGCGACGTTCCTCTAAGGGCAAACAGTATTGCATGGCGCATTGTAATATAATTGTATTAATATCATTGGATTCACCTTGCTCCGTCGTTCATGATCAAGTGCTGCAGTAAACAATAATGTGTACAGTATCAATTCACGAAAGTTGGATTAAGGATCAAATTGTATTTATGCAACATTTCCAGACTGGGCCAAATGTCAGCCGGAGCCGCATATTCTAACATTTGCGCACGAGGCCTAAATGAAAGAACATATAATCATAGAATTTAGGAGTGAGTTAGTTGCTGCTTCAATAATCTTACAATTCGCATATTGAAAGTCGTATTTAAAATAATTTAGCTTCATATCTAGTATAATGCAAAATACTTTATCAACACCTGCATATATTTATTTAAAAACCTGTGCAACTCCGTTTGCACATACTTTCTAAACGTCTTTGCCGACCACAATAACCGCCTGATTTGTAGCAATTACTGTACTTATTCTACCACTTAGATAATTAATTTGATTCTATAGATTGTATCAACTATTTACAGTTGAAACGTCCTTTTGCATTAGACAGTAAGAATTGATTGTATTATAAATTGCTATTTATATTCTTTGTTCTTATTTTCGACCCTTATAGTGCAAGCCTACATTATTGATCTGCACATGAGCTCTGAGTAGAATGGCAGGCCAGCAACAGTGTTCTTGAAAGCACTTGTAAGTGTTCAACAATCAGAGTGCTGCTGGAGCTACTCACTATTCATGAAATGGCCTAGTATAATTTCTTGTAAACATAATATATGCTTTTCGGATCGATTGCAGCTTCAAATATTGGCTTATGCTTTAAAGTTTATCTGCCCGCTAATTCATAATCAGAATATGTAGGAAGTGACATGTAACATACTACTCCTCATGTAGTACTAAATTTTGTTTAATGCTTCAAAAGTTGTTAGCAGTCATGGTTTAGATAATGGTATGGTTTCTTATTTAGCTCCATGCTTTTTGCGAATTCTGTTTTGTAGAATGTGACAGTAATTTTATGGAACTGTGAAGTTTCAAAGGGCATGCAGTTCATTTGACATCAAAGCAACTACACTCACGCCGTAACTGCGTTGTATGCGTCAGCAATATATGATGCAACTGGTGTTGTGAATACTATATTCCTAGATTACTCTGAATTAGAAAGCGGCGTGGACAGCACGTGGTCATAAGTTAGAGACTTTACATGCAGTTCCCTGTTTCTCTGTTTGTTGTTGCAGTTGCAATAATACTGCGTTGTAGTGAAATTTATTAATAACAAATTTCTTATTTCTTTGATAAGAAAAAAGCATGAATTTTAACTTAACCAACCACATGAAATCACTATACATACATATATTTAATTTATTAAATGGCCACAATCACACTGATTTTGCTACAATTCACACGCGCTTACTAAAGCTGGCGTGTTTCACAATTCAAAAAGAGCGTTCGCCAAATACAAACAACATGACGTTATATTTTCTATTTAATCAACATAACACAACAATTCCAAGGCTGCGACGTTTCCTCTAAGGGCAAACAGTATTGCGTAGCGCATTGTAATATATAATTGTTAATATCGTGGGATTCCTGTACTCCGTCGTTCATGATCAAGCGCTGCATGGTAAACAATAATGTACAGTATCAATTCACGAAAGTTGGATTAAGGATCAAATTGTGTTATGCAACGTTTCAGACTGGGCCAAATGTCAACCGAGGCCGCACATATTCTAACATTTGCGCACGAGCTAAATGAAGAACATATAATCATAAATTTAGGGCGAGTTAGTTGCTGCTTCAATAATCTTACAATTCGCATATTGAAAAGTCGTATTTAAAATAATTTAGCTTCATATCTAGTATAATGCAAAATCACTTTATCAACACCCTGCATATGTTGTTAAAAACCCTGTGCACGCTCCGTTTGCACATACTTTCTAAACGTACTGCCGACCACAATAACCGCCCACAATTTATGTATTACTATTACTTATTCTACCACTTAGATAATTAATTTGATTCTATAGATTGCTTATCTAACTATTTACAGTTGAAACGTCCGCTTTTGCATTAGACAGTAAATTGATTTAATATTATAAATTGCTATTTATATTCTTTTGTTCTTATTTAAACGCACTTAATTGCAAACCTACATTATTGATCTGCACGAGCTCTGGAAGTGAGATAGCTTGAGCCAGCAACAATGTTCATGAAAGCACTTGTAAAGTGTTCAACAATCGAGTGCTACTGGAGCTACTCACTATTCATGAAAACAGCCTAGTATAATTTCTTGTTAAACATAATATGCTTTTCGGATCGATTTGCAGCTTCAAATATTTGGCTTATACTTTAAAGTTTATCTGCCCGCTAATTCATAATCAGAATATGTGAGAGTGACTTGTAATAACACTTTTCTCCCCTCATGTAGTACTAAATTTTGTTTAATACTTCAAAAGTTGTTAGCGGTCATGGTTTAGATAGTAATTATGGTTTTCTTATTTAGCTCCATACTTTTTGCAATCCTGTTTGTAGAATAATGACAGTAATTTTATGGAACTGTGAAGTTTCAAGGGGCATGCAGTTCATTTGACATCAAAAGCTTAACTACACTCACGCCGTGGCTGCCGCGTTGTATGCGTCCAACAATATATGATGCAACTGGTGTTGGCGAATACTATATTCCTAGTTACTACAATTAGAAAGCGACGTGGACAACACGTGGTCATAGTTGAGACTTTTACATTACCAGTTCCCTGTTTCTCTGCCGTTTGTTATTTGCAGTTGCAATAGTAATACACGTTGTAGTGTGAAATTTATTAATAACAAATTTCTTATTTCTTTGATGAAAAAACGCGAATTTTAACTTAACCAACCACATGAAATCACTATACATACATATATTTAATTTATTAAATGGCCACAATCACACTGATTTTGCTACAATTCCGCGCTTACTAAAGCTAGCGTGTTTCACAATTCAAAAAGAGCGTTCGCCAAATACAAACAACATGACGTTATATTTTCTATTTAATCAACATAACACAACAATTCCAAGGCTGCGACGTTTCCTCTAAGGGCAAACAGTATTGCGTAGCGCATTGTAATATATAATTGTTAATATCGTGGGATTCCTGTACTCCGTCGTTCATGATCAAGCGCTGCATGGTAAACAATAATGTACAGTATCAATTCACGAAAGTTGGATTAAGGATCAAATTGTGTTATGCAACGTTTCAGACTGGGCCAAATGTCAACCGAGGCCGCACATATTCTAACATTTGCGCACGAGCTAAATGAAGAACATATAATCATAAATTTAGGGCGAGTTAGTTGCTGCTTCAATAATCTTACAATTCGCATATTGAAAAGTCGTATTTAAAATAATTTAGCTTCATATCTAATATAATGCAAAATCACTTTATCAACACCCTGCATATGTTGTTAAAAACCCTGTGCACGCTCCGTTTGCACATACTTTCTAAACGTACTGCCGACCACAATAACCGCCCACAATTTATGTATTACTATTACTTATTCTACCACTTAGATAATTAATTTGATTCTATAGATTGCTTATCTAACTATTTACAGTTGAAACGTCCGCTTTTGCATTAGACAGTAAATTGATTTAATATTATAAATTGCTATTTATATTCTTTTGTTCTTATTTAAACGCACTTAATTGCAAACCTACATTATTGATTTTGTTATTGCAAATTAAGTACTTTGCTATTCATTGTATTATTAATTTCTTCAGATAAACTGTATAATTTTGTAATGTTGCCTAAAATAGTTTATATTTAGTTCTATTATTATGCATTATTCAACTATTAATCTTACGAAAACGTATTGAATGTTGTATTAATTTATAACACATTTGTGTGAAGCAATGAAATATTCGACTATATATTTGTTATTTGTTATTAAGTGCTTGAATTAATATTAGTAACCGTTTGTTACAATTCTTATATTTAATAAGTTAATGATTTATTAATTTTCACAGTGAAATTATTGGCTAATTCTATATCCTGCAATAAAGAACTATTTAATACCGTAATTTCTTATAATAAATAACTAAAGTTAGATTCAAGATATTTATTTAATTCGGAATAGTTTTTTGAAATAAAGGTATCTAGTAACGTTAACTAATTAATAATATCAACGCAATATGTATTATTTAGTAAAAATCCAGGTTAACATTCACAATGCGTACCATTAAACTAAAATGGTGTAATACATAATATAGAATTGTTATTACGATAAAAATGACCATATTATAATTATTATTAACAAATTCCATAAACATATGAGTTATTTTAGCATATTTACTCACAGCGCTCTATGAAACTATTAGGTTCCACTAAAAGTAATCCTCTTGAAATGCCAAACATATTTATTATGTTCGAACAATAACTTGAATTTATAATATGAATCGTGACATTTACATTTGATAAAGATATTAGTAATCCATTAACTGAATTATTACTATAACTATAAGCTGTTATATTTATATTATATAAGGTAATATTTGTATACTTGTTTAAATTGTATAGTATACCTGAAATATACGTTCCATTTAATCGCAACTGTATTACAGATTCAAATATTTGAACATCATTTTGACCTTAAAGTAAAATGCCAGATAATATATTACCAGTTGCAATGAATATAAGTTAAGATCCACCAACTTATACGTTACACTGAATACAAATCAATGAACCTTTTACCACTGAAAACTAAATAGTTATATTAATAATTGAATTGTCTATAATTTGATTATCTGTATTGAAGCCAAATACTGCAAATACTTCGACATGTTTCAAATCTACGGTTATACTAGATTTATATACAGATTCTGTATAAATGAATAAATTTGAAGTATATTTAGAAAATAGAAGCATTTCATCATTAATTTTGAGACTATTTAACTGTTTTTACTTTTAACAATACTAATATTACTGACTGTCTGCAATAATTAATTTATTGCACATTTAATTAGTTTTTGTTTTTACTTACAAAAATACAAATATAGAAAATAACATCTTATAATATTGTACAATAAAATATCAACCAAATTAGTTCTCACTCGGCATCCGAAATCCCCATTTCCACACGCGTAACTGAGAGCTATCTTATGGGCGACGCAGATTTTGGTTTTTTAATAATAGCTGCAATATTTTGAGTTCCTTTTACAAAAATAGTGATTACATATAATTCGATTTACTCTTAAATTTTTTTCTTCAACTTACATTATTATATTGAAAATAAAACCGTTTCATGTAAGCTGTCCCTTTTTGAAAAAAACCGCGTACGCACGCGGCACTAAAACCAAATTATAACGCGGCAATCAAATCAAAACGCTAATTTTCGCGGTTATTTCCGCGGTTATGAATAGTTTTGTTATGCATCAGGCGTCCCATTTACACAACAATAATGAAATAATAAATATGTTAGTGTCGTGATTACCACGACAAATCAGTTGATATCACTATCTTCATCACCTTACATTATACTATTTTCATCTGGTTCTGTTGTAGGGCACTCATATAGCGTTAAACAAGTTTCATATGACTTATCTGGATTTATAGTTTTGCTAGCTTTCCATTATTGCATTTCAGGTTATATTTTATCAACGTAGACATACGCCAGTGCACTCAAAGTGGTTGACGAAATTTGTTTCCTGAGAAAGTGAGAGGTAGTACGATGGAAAAATGAAAACACTCTTTCAATTCCACAGCTTGATATGGACATAACTTCAACTTTAAGTAAAAAGGTTCTTACATGTTCATTATTAGTCCAAATGTTTTTCAGATAGTTTATAAAATCAGACAATTTATCTTATTGTTATTTTTCAAAATATTTTGCTCGTTCAATTAATTGTTTTCGTTGGTCATCAATCTAATTGGCTCCTTCAGTTATGTATTCAGAATAAAACATCGCTCCTACAACTTAAGTTAAGACATTTAGTTCAAGAAATTCAACATTGCCTAATGGATCTAGGGCATGTAAAAACTTAACGATGTTCAAATGACTATCAATATAACTTATTTGCCTTTCCTTTAAGAAATCTTTGGCGAACTTAATTCTTTCTGATAATCCATAATAGTTTTCCATCCTTGTGAGTCCATCTTTAAGTGAATCCACAGATTTTTAAACTTGTGTGACATTAATATAATTTCCTTCTAATTCAAGAGTTGCTATAGTATATAGGCGATATCATCAATCCATTTTTTGGAATCAAATTATTTGATATAGTCCTTTAGAATCAAGTTCATAATATGAGCTGTACATCTACTCATAACTACTTTACCTTAAGATAACTTTGTATTTCGAATATCTTCTGATGTAAGATCTTTATAATCTTTACTTTCACCGTTAAGTAGTTTAATTGCCTTAACGTTACATTGAGCAGAGTCTTAACAACAACATGTCACAATAATGTTGTGGTCTTGTCTCAACATCTCAATTTTAATTTTGAGTTAACTGGCAATCCATACACCATTGTGCCATGGCTGAACAGGTGGTTGATAGCTCTAAAGCATCGTATTTATCTTAATACAATATACTCCTCTTCCCTCTTTTTTCAAATGGTGCTTGAGAATATGAGCCATTTTCTGATGGTCCTTTGGTCTAACCAAGGTGAAAACAACCTTGAATTAGATTTAGCATAATCGACATGCTTTAATATCAGTATCGTAATACTCAAATGCGAGATCATGAGCAAGTTTTTCTTCTGTAGTTGGAACAAAGAGAACTTTCGGAGCTTTTTCCGTTGTCATTTCTCTTGGAGTTCTTGGGCTAGCAGCAGCTTCAGCTTGACTTGGACTGGAGTTTGAATTTCTCAACCTATTTTTAGGGTCTTACCATTACAAAGGGAGTGGAATTGCTTGTAAATGCTTGTAAATCAATCAAATGACTCATTTTGAAACAAACATGAGCCGCAAATAGTCGGTAGCTTGAATAGCTGACTAGGTATGACGAATATACTCCAATTCTGGCGTATTACATGGAAATGGTCGTAGGTTCGACTCCCGGACAATGTAACTTTTTACTGTTTTTTGATAAAAATACGGCTAAAAACCGCGGTTCGGCCGAAATAGCTGCCGCGTGTGGTGCCGCGGAAAACCGCGTACCTAAAACCGCGGAAACCGCGTGTTTTGGGACAGCTTAGTTTCATGTATAACATTTCAGAATTTGGAATTTACATTAAAATATTCTCCATTCCTTATTTTTAATATGTTTTGAGAATATATTTTATTATTCCACTCCAGCAATAAATACTTAAAATTCATCAGTCAAAATATGGTTTAACAAACTTTTAGAAGTACTATGAAAAAAATCTGAGTACATTGTAAAAAGAGATGTTAAGTGTCAAAAATATTAAAAGGGAAATATGAAATATTCACTCTTAGCTGGAAAGGAAAAAATCGAATATAAAATGTATAATATTTAATCTGCATAGCGCATTCCAATAGTATAATATAAGGAAACTAGAATACTCCACAAAGATTTAACGAGTTTGGTAATGATTTCATAGTAACATACTATTATAAATAGAACTAGACGAGTCCTGAATAACGAAATTTTATCTTAAAATAGACATTTACACAATAACTAGATGTTCAATATTTTGCTACAAATACCACTCCATGGTGATGAAAAGTGAAAAATATACAATTATTTGAATTGCAATATATTAACTCTTAGATTCATCTTATAGTTACTCAATTAGATATGTAGAACCTAATATTTTAAGTATATTTGTGTTTATTTTGAAATGTCGAAAAATAATAATTTATTTAAATAACTAGAAATCAAAGCTCAAATATGATACTATTTTATTAATAAAACTAATAGTTATGCCAAATGATTTTAACTTATTATATTTTTATATACATGTTACATTAAAAAAATGTATATATTTAATAAATACATTTAAATCATATTACAGGCGTATTCAGCAGAAATTACAACAGCATAGAAACATTAAAAGATTAAAATAATTAGACATTAATTGAAGTCAAAATTCCACTTCAATAATAAATGAACAAATGAATAAATTTGTTGACTTGAAAACTCTTTATGTGACTTAGTCTATCTTATTAATTATTACATAAATTGAATAGAATATTTTATTTAATGCTAATATAAACATTTTATTGTTAATATATTATGATATTATTTGAACAAATATTATTGTAATTAATAGCGATACAAAATAAATTTGTAAACGAGTTGCAATCACAATCATACTGCAATAAAATTGTAATTCAAGTTCAGAAAACGTTTTTAGTTCATTAATTTTTTATAGCTTGGATAATTTCTAATTTTGTGATTAAATGAATAAATAATAACTGTCTTTTTCAAATCGCAAAATATTACGCATTCAATACTATATTAAATTATGTGTGTATGAAGATAATTAGGACTCAACTAGGCCTCACCATTATTCAATTATTTTTATAATTTTCTTTTATAAACAAAATTTAGTGATTTTTACATGAACGTTATCGGTAGAAGGAATTTAATAACATTTATACAAATATAAGTCACTAGTATATATATTTAATATATTTAAAGTAAAGCAGCTTAGCATGGCTACGAATACTTAAATGAGACCCAAATTCTGAATGTATTAAATTAAAACAAAAAGTTGATATGAAAGCCGATAATTCAAGAATATGATAGTACATTAAAGTTCTATTAATTTTTTATTTTTTATTTAACCTAATATTTTCACTTCCTTAAAATGCGTCGCCCATGCTATCTTAGTGTGCCTCACACACGTTATAAAATACCATCGTTCGATTGCAAAATATTTTGTCTACTTTACTAATCAACATTAGTGATTCAATATTTCTCTTCAATTTGCTTCTTCAATGTTTGCTTATACTATTAATACATAACAATATTTTTATAAACAATCAGCGAGGAGCAGTTATTTAATAATATATTATATATGAGCAAATATGTGCGACGTAAATTAATTTAACATTTTCACTTCTTAAATGAATTTGAAATAATATTTTTTATGTAATGACTAAATAATATTGAATTGATAGTTTAATGAAATCGCATTCATTACTCAAATCGAACACCATAATATTTTTAGAACTTTAAATTATTTATTAATCCCAATTCAAATGTTGTAATTTTAGTTTCCAGAATTTGAACTATGAATAATATATAAGTTTGTACTTTCAGCAATTAAACTAATATCTAGCATGAATAATTCCTTAAATTACTCATATTCTATAATTTAATTCTTAAAGATGAACTTGAAGGAGTGAATTAATTATAACGATAATCATTATAGTAGCATTATCTAATGAGTATACAAAATCCGTTGAATTACGTTTGAATTACGTTGATCCTAAAGTGACGGGCAAAGTAAATGTTAAACTGACAAGGAAGGAAGTGATGTGGTTTATATTTAATTTATGGCATTCTGGTACATAGAGTATTAATATTGCAATATATTAATATTTTATCTACACTGTAACTATACTGTGTATACACCTTCCACTTCCAAATGGAATCATTAAATTGTAAACGTGAACATCAACTTGATAATTATAGTAAAGGAAAGATAATCTAAATGTGTTTATTATCATACAATACACATAAAGTGAAAGTAGCGAGTTGTTTGGCGTCAGAAATATTTATCAATTTTGTACTCAAAATTATCACTGTTTTTAACAGTAGTGGAGATATTTGAATATTAAAGCGTCCAAGATCGAATCACAGACTCATTTTAACAGATATTCTGAGAATTACGGTAGGGGATAGAATAACTGGTTTTCAGCAGGCTCAATTATACTTCTCAGAAATATATTTGTTAGCTAAATTGTTGAATTGACCAGGTAAGTGTTTCTAATCATCTTAATTATGTTTGAAGTTTTTAAGCGACCTCCCGTTTTTATATTTCTCAAAGATTAAAACGAATTTTTAATTTTATGAGAATTCTGGGATTATTGGCTGCATGTGGTGTTTATAGACGAGTCAATGATGTAGTATTTAAGAAACTTCAGGAATTATGAACGATTTATCTCTAGCAAACCTATCAATTTTTGTTAAGTTTACAAATCGGTAAACTTTCGTTGACAAAGTTTGGTGGTACGTTTTATTGTGTCAGAGCCGACCTATTTATCAAAGCTAAGGATAAGAAAACGGATTCTATTTGAGAAAATCACGTTAGAAAACAAAGTTCGTTAAAAGTCGTTGTTTGGAATTAATTATCATTTACTGTCACGATACAGGCTACCACTCAATAATATACAATCAAAACAAATTCCGTGATATCCGCAAGACTCATAGTAAGATTTCGGACAACACAAAATTATCAAACTATATTGCTCAATAACTAGATGAATATTAGATCAAATGATCAGTAAAGCGCTAGGCAAGTTTTATCAAGTACTCAATGATGTCGGGAAAATGTGGGTTTAATATTTACTTTGCCCGCCACTTTATCATCTTTAAAAGTATATTAAAATACTGTAATATAGAACATGGATGTCAGTCTCAAGTTTGTGAAGTGACGATTCTAGATTTGGACCACCACATTTACGGAGACCACTCTTCGTCGATTTTTGCACATTGATACATGGAAGTTACAACTTATTAGAATACGTTGAGAATACACATCTTCCAAGAGCGGTAAGAAGCTGTTTCTTGATAAAAAATTTATTCATTTTCGAGAAGGAACGTATTCACTATCTCAAAGTGCCTTAAAGTTCATAAATGTGTTCTAGATCGAGTTATTATTAGAAGTTAAGCCACAATGACAAAGTTTATTATTGTAAGAAGTTTATTTGGAGGATAGTAGCATTGACTCGTATGGAAGTGAAAATATTTTTGAGAATAATTAAATTACTTATATATTTGTAATATAGTGAAATATTTTTAATTGAATAGCGAAACTGAGTGAGATATTTATATAATTTATATCAAACCTCATTTCTTGAATTTAAAATAGAGGCAGAGCAAGTGTGAAAGTAAGTAATCAATTGAATTAAATTTAATATAATGACAATAATATATATTATGGCACATTTACTTTCGAATATTCACAATTTGGGATCATATATTTAAATGCCACCAAATTTGAGCAAACTATGAAATTTAACGGCTTGTGGGAAAGTGTGGGGTTTGAATTAATATTATTAGTTAATATACAAATTGTTTAAATACGAATTCAGGAAACAATAGAACCGTCAGTTTTTTCGCTATTAATTAGATTTTCATTAATTATTTTAGAAGTGGAAAGCCGTTTTCAATGATGACTTAAGAGTATGTTATTATTAACATATACTATACAATAAGAAAGAACACAAGTTAGTTTCACCCGATTGCGCGTACTTTTTAACTCAACAAAAACATACAATTTTCAGTTAGAGATCGAAACTGTTATTATAATTAAAGTATATTATTAGTTATATATTACGATGTATTTTAGTTGATTGACATTCAATTCTGAATACTAATATTTTGCGCCTAGTTGTTAAAGATAGTGCAAGATATACACTAAAAGCGAAACTTATATAAATAATTATTACGTCATATATGAATAAATGATTTATAAAATATAATAACTTTGTCACTCTAAATATTAATGAAAATGTCAGTTTTCAAGATCTACAATTCGTATTCGTGAATTTTGAAATTATTTATGATATATTACTTTGGCAGTATTAGTACTATAGTTTTAGATTCGTTTTGAAATTCAACTGATGGGAGCAAAGATAAATATATAATATAATAGTATTCAATATAATAACAGCGATGCGAAATTGTTGGCTGATTATAATATGCTATATAAAATATATTCATTTTCAATGATTTTTGTGATTAAAATTATTATCATTTATTTTTGTTTTATAGCATAAAATATATATTTTCCACATCAAATATGACAGATAACACTTAACTTTACCAAGAGCAGTCAAATTTCAATGTATGATTACTTGATCGAACAGTAATAAATATAATAAACTGCTAAATTTGTCACACTGTGATTAATAATTTATAACAAATCACTGCAATTCCATTTTATCGGAGTTCTCAAAGGTGTATTCATAGTTTTTAAAACTAATTAGGGAAAATTGTCTGTATGTGTTGACTGATTCCATCCTTCAACAAATATTGTTTGCAACTGACAACTTGAGTCAACGCTACTATTTTGGAGGTTATTTAAAAAGTTATTAATACAATAATTAAATGCAAAATAAATGTTCGTTGCTAAGATTCTCGAGATTTAAGAAAGTTTGGACCAAGACAATATTAACTATTTGTATTTTATCAAGTGCGTAATATCACCAGAGGGAGATTGAAGTGGGAGGAAAACAGATAAAGTATGAAATAAAGTATGAATGTTATTATTATACCCTAATAAATATTTTTAATAAATTTATTAATGTCACTCCAAATCGACCATATTTTTTCTCGGCCCTAAATAAATATATTTTTATATAATACAAATTATTGGCGAGCTTAAGTGCTGTATGTTATCATATTTGAATTAAAACTATGTTGTAACAAGACTCTTAAAAACCACTATTAAATGGGCATAGTATAAGTTATTTGAAATATTCTTGTCCTTGATAGAATCGTTTTTGAAAAATATTACTTTATAAAATGTAAGGCGACAATATAGTTCGATATTAATTTAAATAAATATCTTCGAAACTTTGTTTGAGAAATATTATGACTATTTTGTCCTTAAATCAAACAATAAAATTAACAATTATCAAAATATAATAAATTCTACAAGAGATCATTTGTGCTAAAAAGCGCTTGTTACTTGAACTTTAAAATTTCTAGGAAACGATATTTAACTTCAAATAAGTTGTTAAGGATTTTGTATTTTTGATGTTGATCATTAATGTAACAGTAGATAAACTAAAATGAATTGGATATAATTATAACTGGGCTCAACAGATAAAATCAATTATAAGAATATTCAAATTGTATGTGCAAAAGTTAGAAACCAAAAATAGATGATAGAAATGGATATATTTTAAAGTTGAATAAAAATTAAAATTCTGTCGCAGATATCAATCTTTACTCACATAATTATTTTCGTTTCCCCTTATCTCAGTTATATTAAGAATTATTTTCATGTCTATTAATCTATCAGTTTTTCGATACACGCCTAACTATCATGGCCCCTCACGGATCAGGTTCAGATATCAATTTTTGAGTCAATATGATAGCAATTTAGTTTTTTATATGAATTTTTGATTGATGTTTCCTTATTTATAACCTTTAAACGACTTGTTTCCACCTTAGTTTCAAAAATACATAATCACGCAAATGATCGGTTATTTCCACACAAGTTGCGAAATAGAGGTAAAAGAAGGCTTTATTACAACTTAATAGTGCCTTCATGCGCATTAGTGATCAAGCGACTTTATTTCTAATAATTTCATTTTTAATGTAATATTTTTCCAATAAATGAAATAATGATTTATCACAGTTCACTTAATGTAATATTCCAAAGATTCTCCTTTAACTTAGAAATGTTGTATCAATTTTTGTAATTTTTGCAATTTCTTATTATCACAATACAACAATATGTTATAGTTCGGTGCAATTGATATTTCATCATAATATTTTGCCATATGTTCTACGAAGTGCTCAATGACGGCTTCTTAGCAGTGTTTTTGCATTTTGTTCAGGACAATTTCAATTTATTTTTGCACTTGCCTGTTTGGTTCTTTATTTTGTTCAACGGTGAATTTTATATCGCTTGTAGCGAGCATATTTTTGATAATGTCAATATCATCTTGATTAACTTTGATTATGGCATTATTTTCGTTTTGTTGAACTACAGCATCTTCGAATTGTTCGTGTATCATTTCCACAGCTCCTTCCACAACGTGTTTATCTGAAAATTTAGTGTCTACTGTGATTGTGTACTCAAAGTATTTATTCATCTTTTCAAACTCAATTTTAGTTTAATCTTCCTTCACTTGGTATTATTTTGCATTCTCTACATTTATTTCTTCTTCTTTATTTTCATCCTTAACTTCAGATTTGAGTTATCTTCCAATATCTTGGATTAATTTGATTTCTTCGTCTGTAACCGCTTTAAAAACCATTTGAACAGTTTGTTCGTTTCCAACATCAGTTATTTTCACTCCCTCGGTGATTTATTTTATCTCCTTCACCAGTTTCTGCTCAACGCGTTTAATGAAGTACTCTCCGTTCGGAACCTAAACGAGCACCTCCCGTTTTTGGAGCGGAAGGGTCTGCACGGTTGTTGGAGTGGGAAGGGCTGGGGCTGGGTGGGGCTGTTCGAGGATGGACTCGTCTAAATTGAACATGGACATTTGGGGAGTGGAAAAATGTTGCTTTTTGTTAAAATGTAAAGGGAATTGATTTAGCGATGTTAGGTTAAGGTTAGTAACCAATTATAAAAAATGATAGTTAAGTCAACAATTAGTTATAATTTAAAATAACAAAATCATTGTGGAGATATATATTTATGGAAATTAATTGGTTCAACAATGATCATGGTTATTCTTCATTTTCTAATTTTTATGGTTAGTCATCAATTCCTTTCTTATTGTAATTAAGTTTCCATTTCTTATTGTAATTAATTTATGCTATTTTACATTAATATTTCAATTTACTCTTGTTAAACTTAATCTTCTTAGTATAGCTGCACAGCCTTGTCGTAGTCTCCGCCGGCAGCGTTGATGTACTTGTTGGCTATTTCGAAGCTCACGTTCATAGTCTCTTGGAACTTTACCTGGTTATTTGCTCCATTAAAGAAGCTTTTAACTTACTTGTTCTCTTTTTGAACGGGTTATTGCAGTTTATTGCAATCAACGTTTTACGAAATTACAGGCGCGTTTTCAGGTTCTTCACCGGATTCAAGAAAACTGTTAATTGCCCGTTCAATGTTTTAATTGTTTAAGTTTAAATATTTTGCAGCTTGAGCTTAAGAGCAATTAGTAACCTCGATGAACTTCTCAATATTTTACTATTGTGTGAAATAAGTCATTGCGAAGTGGAATCATCATTATTTAATATTTAAAATAGTATAATTGTATATTATATATATTGAAGGTAAATATTATATAATTAGAAGTACAAAAAGAAGACATCACATAGTAAAAGAAGATTATAAAATGCATCACGTCTATACTGGTTACCTTTTTGATAATTATGATCATGGATTGATAATTATGATAATTATGATCATCACATTTCTTTTCCTTTCTAAACAATGATCAAAAGAATTAATGCAAATAAAATATTAACCAAACCATATCTTAACTAATATTTTTTATCGTTTTCCAGAAGTGTTGTGGTATCCTTTCATTTATTTCCTTTTGAAACTCACTCGTTCTCAATATTTCAGCGTACTAGTATATTTTCTCTTTTTAGTTAATATTCAAAAGTATTAATTATCATATTGTGGAGCAAATTGTTACTGGTATATGTTGAATTGAGAATCGTAATTAGGTGTAGCGCACTGTTGTGGAGCAAAATATTGTTAGTTTTAGATTTAATCATTTTAAAATTGTTAGTTTACTTATTATTAGTCCAAAGAAACAACTTGTTGATTTTAAAGCATTTATTAAGGTTACTAATAGTTATATAATAGTTAATTATTATCAAAGTTATTATTAATATCTTATTACATAAAATTATTACATTAATTAAATTATTCATTTTAAACGTAATTGTTTTGGTAATTTAAAGATTAAATATTTTAATCTGGGTAGATATATTATTGTTAGTAGTTATTGTTACCGTTTTATTGTAAGTTGGTAACTGGAGGTGGCTATTAGTAAATCTAATTCTAATAATTATATTAGTGGTTGTATTAATATTTTCTCTATTTTTTCTTTCTTCCAGATTTACCTGACTCCAAAACTTATTTATTTTGCTTCTTATCTTGTAATTTTTTGTCTTCTTAAAATTATTCGACAGCATTATTGTAATCTTCACTTGCGTTTTAAAGGTATTGTTAAGCAGTTTTGTAATCGGTGTCCATTTCTTCTTGAAATTTTGTAATATTATTTTTCATGTAGTTTATCTTATTTTCACTTGCTTCTGTTTGTTTCTCTTTATCAGTGGTTTTCATTTCCTTTTATTCAATTTATTGGCTTAAATTTTCGATAAACGGGTAAATTTCTTTTGGTGGAGGCGTCACTTATCGTTTTAAAGGCTCCGGATCGCGTTATTTCTCGTTTGGTTTTGGAATTATCTGAACTAATGCACTTCAGGTGGTTGAACTTATATTTCAATCTGTTCTTACTGAATTTAGAACTCAAATTGATTTTAATTAACGGGAGCATACTAAGGGTTATTGTTTTGATAATTAATTTGTTATCCGAATATGTTTTGATATTGTTATAGTACATTTTAATTGTTAGCGTTTACAGGATTAAAAGGCTAGTTATAAACTTGATTATTTATTTGATTATGAAGACGCCGATTTGGTTATATCGGTTAAAATAGTTAATTATAACGTTATTATTACAAATTTTATTACGGTTATTAAAATCTTCTTCTGGGATGTATTCTAAAATAATTTTATATCGCTGTTTAAACTGATTAATTTCTCATATATGCGTTATGTTGCGTTAAATAGGTGGCGCTACAGCTTATCATCGTCTCTATCGCGCTATAGCGTCTTTTGTTGATTCTTATCGTCTATTGGTTGGCTTTACACTCATGTTATCTTCAAAAAATTATTAAATTGCAATTTGTAAATTTCTGTGCTAATTTAAATAGTAGGAAGCCATATATCTAGTTGAATTCGTAAAATCTATAAATTATTGAATATTATTCTCTTGCATCATGATGTGAAACCAATTATATAAAATTATTATGATTTTTGATTTGTTTAAGAATGAGCCACTCCACATATTAAAAAATGGTTTGAAAAACGATATATGTGCCTAGTTTACATTTGAACTTACAACCTCATAAACAAACACATTTATGGATACCGAGGTGTAGAACTCAAAGCTCATTAATGTATAAATTTATTTGGTTGTTGAGAAATGTGCGAGAAATCCCTTTATAAAACTCATAAAGGGAATTATTTAGCTGATAAAACATACAAAAATGATTAATGAAGAAAGAAAAACTAAAAATGAATTATTCTCATTGTTAATATTGTAAAGGTGTATAACTTGGCTATGCAAACTATGAATGTTAATTTTGAGCAAAATTATGTTAGTTTGCAAATTATTAAGGGGCGTATTGCTTTTGTGGGTAATTATTAAATTGTATATTACCATTTTAGTTATTATATGGTTAATGATAAGTAATATATTATTGTTATTAACGTTGTTAAACAGTATTGTTCGTGTAATACTGATAATTTCCATAATTTTGTTATTATTAATAATTTATACTTTGGTGTTGCTGATTTTAATATTAATTTTGATTCTAATATTATTTTTATTTTGATTTCTTCTTTTTCTTATTCGTTTATACGTATTATATGGGCTCGAATACTTTTTCATTATTATAATCTTAGTTTGACTCCTCTTAATTTTAGTCTTCTTAAAATTATTCGACAGCTGTACTATAATCATAGTTAGCGTCTTCAAGATACTTTTAAGCGGTTTATTTATCAGTTTTCATTTCTTTTTGAAATTTTACTGATTATGTGTCAATAAATTTTAGAATTTATTTTTCTTTATTAGTGAATTATATTTCGTTGGATTCATTTTAAGGTGTTAACGGTTTGACTGGAACAAATATTTTTTTTGGTGTTGTTTATCTTGGAACTGGTTCCGATTCTTTTTCTTTTTCGTTTGGTTTTGGAATAACCTGGATAATTTATTATACTTCTGGCTCCTGATTTTGATTATTTGTAATATTTGCTTGATCATCTTATTATCTATCTTGGTTAGGGATAACTTACTGAAAGGTTGGTTAAGGGACGAATTAATGTTGTGCCTGATTTATGAATGGTTATTACTCATTAAATAGTTAAAATTGGTTTTGAGCATCGAAATTTGCATGTTGGAATGGTAATCCTGGTGCAAATTATACTGGTTATACAAATTATGCTGGCTAGAACATAGGAGGTATTCCTGGTAATCTAGGCTAGAATTGTGGTTATGGTTAGAATTGATTATTGAAGCCATTTGGATAAAATTATGGTTGGTTTTGAGCACCAAAATTTGGCCCAAATTGATTATTCATAAGTGGATTAAATTGGTTCTGAGCAAATTGATTTTGAAACACGTTCGGAGGATGATGTGGAAAATAAAACTGATGATTTGGAGCGAATGGAGCATTAAAATTGGGCTCGTTTTGATTCGGCTGAGGGATAATAATTTCGTTTTATGGCTCACCTTCAAAGAAGGCGTCGATTGCTTCTTGAACATTTTAGTTGTTTTAGTTCAAGAAATTTTCAGCTTGAGCGCGCGAACTGCTGGTGACCTCGATAAACTTCTCAATGTTTTAGTATGTTTTAAGTTGCGTTTATACATTCATATTAGTTTAATCGTCTTAATATTACTAAACTGCTTTCTCATAATCTCCGTCAGCAGCACTGATGTACTTGTTGGCTATATCGAAGCTCACGTTCATAGTCTCTTGGAACTTTACCTGTTTATTTGCTCCAGTGAAGAAGCTTTTAACTTGCTTGTTCTTTTCATTTTCGTTTTGATTCAGCTGTGGTTATGGTTAGAATTGATTATTGAAGCCATTTGGATAAAATTATGGTTGGTTTTGAGCACCAAAATTTGGCCCTTGTGGTTGATTATTCATAAGTGGATTAAATTGGTTTGAAGCAAATTGATTTTGAAACACGTTCGGAGGATGATGTGGAAAATAAAACTGATGATTTGGAGCATTAAAATTGGGTTCGTTTTGATTAGGCTGAGGAATAAAAATTTCGTTTTCTGGTGTTAACGGTTTGGATGGAACAAATATTGTTGGTCTTGGAACTTCTCGTTCTATTTCGTTCGGATTCGTAATTATTTATTGTTCTTCTGGCTCTCTCTGATTTTGATCATTTGTAATATTACCTTGATCATCTTATTATCTGGCTTGGTTCATAACTCTAAAAAGTTGTTTAATTTTGTTTTAATTAACCTGGTATTGGTATCTTTTTTCCTTATAGAATTTATTCATAAGATTGATATGATTATTTAACAATTATAGAGGATTTTGTCTTTTATTTTCGTTTTGATATTCACTTGATTCAAAGAAGGCGTCGATTGCTTCTTGAACATTTTAGTTGTTTTAGTTCAAGAAATTTTCAGCTTGAGCGCGCGAACTGCTGGTGACCTCGATAAACTTCTCAATGTTTTACTGTTGAGGAGTATTGTTGGGGATAAATGTCATTGAGAGGTGGAAGTTTTTTATTATATTGTAAAATAATAATATTTATCACGCCATTACGTTATTTTATTCCAAATATATAAATTTTAAGATATAGTAACCAAATGAACAAATTAGTTAAGGGTCAAGTATAACTTGCTGATAAATGATATGTTATAATTAAATTACTTTGATAAGACAGTTATTTCCAAAAATATCAAGTATCAATTATTACAGTCTTTTATGTAATATTCATTAATATTCTATTTCTGAATTGATAACATCTGAATTGATAACATCATGCGTTTTAACCCTGTTTTTTGTTATAAACCCTTCAAATACAACAATATTTTTGGATACATTTTGGATACATTTCACTTATAAGGGGATTGCCATTTTCAACCCCCTTATAAGTGAAAAGGTTACCCCTTGAGAGCGAGGTAATGTAGTATGTTCATTTTTTATGGATTAAAATATATTTTTGATCTCATTCATTCTTCCCGCTCAGTTGCAGCACCGGAACATCAGAATTTTGGAACTGTTGTTGGAACAGGGCCTGCTGAATAACTTTTTGTTGCTCCGCCGACTGTTAAAACGGGGCCGTTTGCATTTGCGCGTGCTGGACTATTTGCTGTGAAATGTCCATGTTTGCAGGAATTTAGTTTTAATTCATTTGATTTGAGTTAGGGATTTGTTGAGTGACTTGATTTTATAATACTTATGGCTGTTAAAAGGTTTGTGCATTATTTTGTTGATACTACGGTTAAAATTGAGCTTACTGTTAAGCTTGATTAATTTGATTATTCGGATTCGCGTAATATGATGGAGTCAACGGGCGATTTTACGGGAAAGCAGCGGGATTCTGTTGTTAAAACTAATTATAATTTTGTTAGTAGTTTTAGATGGGTTATTATTACATAAGCTAGTAACTTGCTTGAGATTATGGAGTCATCGGACGATTAACATTATTTTACAGCACTGGATTCTGCACAAACTGCAAGTTTACTGGACTCATTGGGCGTCCTTGATTGAATACAGGAGCTTGAGGTAAAGTTTAGACAAATTGATTATCTTATGCATAATTTGGTTAGCCACGACTTACTGGACGTTATTGTATAGATTAACCCAAGTTCTCAGCGTATTACGGAATTTATTATTACATAATTGGATTTTGACCTTGTGGGGTCATTGGACGTGCTTGCAATGGAACATTAGTTACGTTTTAATTTAAATTAAATTACTGTACTGGGGCAATAACTGCTTACAAAGGGCCTTACTATTGGTATTTTGTGAACTAATTATAACCATATTAATTGAATTAATTTTATGGTTATTAGCTCTAAAAATTAACGATATTTTGTTATTATTGCGGTTGCTATTAGTAAGCATTTGCAACATTTTACTAGTAACCCTGTTATACCTTCTGTTAATTTTAAGCCTCGGTTCCTTAAGCATTTTAAAATTACCCTATCAAATATTGTTAAACGATTTGATTCAACTCTTATTTTTCCGCTTCATTCATTTATATTTGAACTGACTCCTGAATCTCGTTCAATTATTCAATTTAATGTTTAAGAATTAGTTTTGGATTCTTGTTTTGAATGAATTGAACTAATTATGTTCCGTTTCTGACCGCGAACGAAACAGTTTGAACTTTATTCGCGTTTTTGGGCTCGCAGAGGTATTTTTCCTAAAACGAGGCGATTTCCTCCTCTTTTTTGGGGCCGAAGAAACCCGTTTTCTGATTTTGTTTATTTGGGGAAATTTGTCTCTCAGGTGGTGGTGGGGTTGATTATTGTTAATCTTATGGTTCTTTTCTGACTGATTTATGTTTATTAGTTTCTAGATCATCATTCGTTGTAGTTTAATGCTAAGAATTTTAGAATTACTTTTAATTTGTTTAATTTTAATTATAAGGTGCTTAGTTATTGAGATTACCATTTGTGTTGTTAGAATATTGTTAGGAGTCTTCTTAATTTACTTTTTATTTAATATTTAGTCTATTACGTTCTTAATTTAATTTTAATACGTTTTCTTAGTCAGTTTTATACATTTTTAATGCATTCGTTATATTATTATTTGTGCTATTTAAATATTGTTAAGCAATTTCTTGACTAGCATTAGTGTATCCCATAAAAGCTTTAATATTTTCTTGATAATTATATTATTTTTCAGGTTATCTAGCTTAATTATTATCAACATTATATTACTACAATTCAATAGTTACCCTATTTTAGTAAGTATAATCTTAAGAATTTTAACTATTTTAATATTTTGTTTTTTCTAAAATTTGTTTTTCTTAGTTTAGTTTATTTTAATCAATTTTAAACTAATTTAACGCTTTTGTAATATCAAAATCGTGTTACATCAGATATTATTAGGCAAAATCCATATCTTTATTAGTATAACCCATAAAAGATTTAATAGTTTCTAATTTTTAAGCATATGTATCAGCTTTCAAGTTATTATTTAAATTTTTATTGCTTAAATCAGATTTACTTAAATATTCATCAATGGCATCATCTAGATCATTCGCTTATTCTATTTAAAATATTGCTGTTGATTTATTAGCAGATGTCAATTCCATAAACTACTTTATGTCATTATAAAAATTATTTACTGCCTTGTCAACATCATATTTTGTTTTCACTAAGTATCTGTATGCGCACCTATCATTGAATGTCTCAAAATTTGTCTTTTATTAAAATTAATACGCATAGGTCATGTTTGGAGTGAAATTATAATTTTAAACTATAATATTGTTTATTATTATCAAATATGCAAGTTTTATCTACTTTACTGACCTTAACACATAAATTATAATATAATTATAATATTATATCATAATATTATATTATATTCTTAAACAATGATAATCCAATCTTATTTGAAACAAACACTTTCTTTAAACTTACTATCAATCATTTCTTCAATTCATTTCAAAAATTCAGCCATATAAATGATGTTGTGTGATAAGATATACATAGATATACAATAACTACATCGGTTCTAATATTCATATTAAACGTACATTAGCTCACAACGACACACAATAATTTACAATATAATTACATATATGTATATATTTTTTTCATTCCCTCCAATAATCATTCATTCCCTATCAATTCATTCTTCAAACTACAACGACCGCGAACGGAATCTGCTCTTCTTCCACAACAATTTTGCGAACAACTTAAATTACGGCTTCAATTTCCCTTTCGTTCGTGTAAATGTTCAGGTCTCCGCTTTAATTCGTTTTAACTGTTGCGTTTTGAGCGTATTTATTTAAGAACTCGATTATCTGGGCGCTGAATTATTTCATGTGCTCGGCTTTGAGCGTTATGATGTTTATTTTCGTGCTCTGTGGGAGAGTGTTTGCAAATTAGATATTTTAATTAAAGTTTTATGGGTTTTGTGTTGGATTGAAAGTGTTAGAAGGATTGAATGCGCTTGAAGCAAATTATGCTGCATTTGTAATTGGAGCAAAACCTGAATTCTGATTTGAAATAGAAAATGCTGGATTGAAAGCGTTGTTTTTATTTTAAACATGATTAAAAGCGTTAGATACCGGATTCTGAGTTGAAATGAAATTATTTTGATTTTGGTTGAGCGCATTTGGGTCAAACTGGTTAGTTTGAGGAATTGATGAAAAATTTGAAGATGGTTGTTGCGTTAACTGAGTATTAAAAGGAACTGGTTACTAATATTGTGATTACGGAATTTAATAATAAGATTGGAATTAATGTGGTATATTTTAACTTTATACCGCATTGGATGTCTAAAATGTATTAGATGAATTAAATATTTAGTTTGAGAACCCATTGTTTTGAGCTAATACTTGGTTTAAGTTTTGTGCTGAAGAATTTTGGCAATGATTACATGTATTTTGCTTTAGTAAATGCTGAAAATCTGGGCCTGCTGGTAGTAGTACTTCTTAAAAATCTGTTTTGGCACTCTGCTATTTTTCGTAGTCATGTTAATTTTGATTAATTATTTTAGAATTCTATTTCTTATTTTATTATGATAAATTATTACGATTTTCTTATTAAACCGTGTTCTCTGACTTCTTTTAAGGATTAATTTCTGAATCATTATTTATTTCTTCCTTTTGTTATGTTATATCCATCTATGAATATTCTTAACTAACAGCATTTGATAACTACTTCTGATTAACAATTGATTATTTTGTATTTTCTAACTCATTTTAAGCTTATTTTTCATAAAATTAGTTCAAAGCCTTATCTAAATTATAATTTTATTGCAGTAAATACTTTAAAGCTTATTATTCTGACATTCTAGTGATTTCCATAAATTTATTTATTTATTAGTTTTATTTTGGTTCTTTACTTTATTATATGCTTCTGTTTTCCACTTAAGTCTAACGATGAACTTATAAAGTTTATCTTGTCTAATGTTATGATTTATTTTAGTTTTATAATATTTGTTGTTCGACTTAATCAAAATAGTGTTCTAAAGCTTTCTCTACATCGTATTTATTTTATTTTAAATACCACTTAGCTTATTCCGGTGTGCTTTGAGTAACATCCATAAACTCATTTATTATATTTTGGAGCGTTTATTCTATTAACGCAGAGCTGCTCTAGTTCATTTAGTTTGCGCTCTTTTACATCGTTTATCCACCATTATACTCCTGAACGCGTTATTCATCTTTTAATCCAATTCTTTTTTATTTTTGTGATGATTAAATTAATAAAGTTAAATCTTATTCGTTGTTTCCTTTTGTTTCTTTTTTCAGGTTTGTGTCGAATAGTTTTGAACCGCATTTATTTTCGGTTCCATTTATTGTTTAATTTTATTAAATTTTATTTAATATTAAATTTTATTTCTTTTGCTAATATGGGCTGGCACGGCATGAACCGAACATTCCTGGCATTCTTGGAGTGGAAATATGTTATTAGTGTTGTATTTTGTATAATATAATGTGATTAAGCTATTTATAAATCAATTAAGATGTAATTAACCTTAACTCAATAATATGTAAATTTTTGATCAAACTGATATCAGTGATTACCGACATGTCAAGTTTAGTCCAGCAAACAGATAAATGGTCATAATATAACCATAATAATCAATGAATGATATAAATATATTTTTTCTCACTCCATAAGTTTACAAATTTGTTGTTGTTCTGCATATTGTTCAATCAGATATTATTAAACGAGTAAATTCAGTGTCTATTCTCCATGTTCTTGTATTTAAAACTCAATAGTTTGTTAAATTCTGTTCAATTGTTAAATATCATATTTAATAATCAATTCAGGGTATTCTTCTTAAATGTGTTGGACCAGATTTTAAACAAAATCATTTTTGACCGCGAACGTCAAAGAAATTGTATTAAAAATTTAATCAATTATTTATTGATCAGCGATTTTCTCTTTTTTAGGACCAAAGAAACCAGATATAGGAGATTGAGGTTTTATTTGTTGTTAGGACTAAATATTTTATTGTTACGATACATCTTATGTTCTGAAGCTAATTTCTGGGCACAAACCTCCATATGCCAAACCTCCTATTTCTTTACTCATTTCTTTTTACTCATTCTTAAGGCACTGTTCGTTATTTGAAGGTTGTTATTTTAAATTCTACTTTTCTGGTGAAATATTTGTTTGACCATAAGCATTTGTATTTAATACAGTAGAACGCTTATTATAATTTTATTCTACTTACTATTGTTTCCTATATTATTATTTAACAGTTGTTCCCTGTTATTGTTACCACTATTTAATTGCAATTTCAAAATTCGTTTCGTTAGAAAGAGTTTTAACGGCTTATTCAACTGTAACTCCTGTTATTTCCATGTATTACTAAACATTATTTTAAAATATATTAATGGCCTTGCCAACGTCATAATTTGCTTATTATAAATATGTGTCTATCTTGTAATTTAAGATTTCCTAATTGTTTGTTTATTTTTTGAATTATTTGAATAATTAATTTCTTTCTCTCTAACTTATTTAACCTACATTTTGATTACATTCGACGTTGCTCGATTTCTTTTATGCTTCTTAATTTTCTTATAATTCTTATTACTATTACCATTTGTAAAGTGCTTTTTCAAAGTCCGTTTCGTTAGAAAATATTTAAATAGCTTACTCTTTTGCAACTCCTGTTATTTCCATAAATTATTAAATATTGTTTTTATAGAGATTAACAGCGTCATCCACATTATATTTCGATAACTTTAAGTATTTATCTATATAGAAATTTAAAATTTATTGATTATTTGCTTTCTTTTTAAATTCATTTTAATCTTATTATTATAAAATCAATGAAAATGGATCCATGATTTGGAGTGGAATTATATATATTAATGTTTATATAATCAAAAAAATCTCAGTCATATTCTTGTTACTCAATACTTCACTCAAACTGAAATAATCGTATATGGTACGTTTACGTTTTCAATTTATATTTTATTCACAACCATAAGTGCTTCATGTACAAATTATTAGCTTACGTAAATGCAAATATCTCCGTTGTTTTCTTTTATGGTTGTGTTTTTCGTGTATGTGTGCAGAAACTTCATTATTAGCTCGAAATTCGTTTTAGTTTTAATTTCAATGCTCTTTATTGTAATTATGTTCATTTAATTCGCATTCCCGCTCACTGTGTTCTAATTAATCACAGTAATATTATTAATTGAATTTTAATAATTAATATTTTAGTTTGTAAACTATTAAACATTTCCATTTTAAATATTACTTTAAAATTAGTTCTGCGTATTAAAATTGTTCTGTCCAATAAAATTCTGTGTTTAATTCTAATATTATTATTAAAATGCACCGAACTGTGTTTAACCTGTAGAACCCGCGAACCCGGGGTTCTGCGCGTTAAACTGAGGGACCGGTTGTTGAACCAAAAGGTGCTGGAAATCGGGGCCGGCCGCGAGGAACTGGTCCTCCAAATAATTCGACGGGTGGAAATTCGTTTTGTTTGATTTCGGTCTCTTATTGTTATTTTGGGGTGTTATGGGGTTATGGTTGTTTTAAACGGTTGTGTATGGGCGTTCTTGTGGTTTGTTTTGGAAAGGTTATTGATTGAAGTTATTTTGATTCGAGGAGTTGTAATGAGAACTGTTGGATTATAACTGAGATTATTGATTGTTGAATTGTGGAGACTGATTACGGGGTTAGTTGAATTGTTATTAATTTATGTTTTAGTTTGTAAAATTCGGTTTATTTTCATTTTAATAGTATGGATTTCTATCGTTATTGTTTTATTTAGTGGATGACGTCTAAAAATCTTATTTTAATTAATTATTAGGTGATTTTACTTAATACTATCTGGTTTCTACTTTTTGTTGCACGTTTTGCTCATATTATCTATTATTTCTGTTTTAATTGCTATTTTATAATTGCGATTCTGTTTTAGACACAATTTATTTATTAGTTCCATTAATTTCTCGTTTCGAATCTCCGTCCTTATGTTGATCTTCAAAGAACGCGTTGATTGCGGATTCGATATTAATGTAGTTTTTCAGGTATTTCTCGGCCGTTATTTATTCCGTTTGTGTTATTTGCATGAATTCTGTTAATTGCAAATATTATTATTTCGTTTATTTGTTTGTAACTATTATTTAATTATTCGAATTATTATTTTGATTCGTTTATTATTTCATTTGAACTGAAACTTGGAACTTTTAGGGGAACACGTTTTAATTCTATTTTTACACGTGGAAGTTCCGCTTCTCCCTTTTAAATATTTAATTTTAAAATGCGTTTTTGTGTTTTAAAGATATTTAATGCAGAATTGGATTTGATTTACCGTATTTTCGCTTTTGATAAGTATTGAACTGATGTTTAACCGAAGTTATTATTGAATTCAAGGCGTCTGTGAGCTAATTAATTTACGATGACATAGTTAGGAGTGGAAATGAGATAAATGCGCTTTAATATTTGTAATTATAGTTAAATAGCGTTTGCAAAAACCCTAAGTTAATGTTTGATGCTAATTTCAGTCATACTACTGTCCATATTAGCTGGATATTTGTCTAATATGATGTAGAATGAAGCTACGAATAAAGTAATAAATGAAACAAAAGAAATTTGGAAGAGATGAGTTTGAAAATGAAGTGAAACGAGTCCTAGGCTCTTATGTTCACTCGGAGGAAGCAAATATATAATATGAATTTTTATCATTCAGTTTTGATTAATCCTCTCGGTTCTTCTCCAGAATTAATGAACTTGTTAATTGCTTTTGGAACGCTGTTATAACTATTCTATAAATAACGAATTGCTTGTTCCCTGGAAGTGCTTGTTGAGTCCATCATTTATTTAATTGCAAGTTCTGGTGGCTGTGGTTTTACGACAACTGGCATGTTTTCAGGTTCCTCACCAGATTCAAGAAACGCAACTATAGCTACTTCAACATTGTAGTTGTTTTATTTTAAAAATCTTGTTGCTTGTTCTACCGAGCAGAACATGATTGAATTGAACTCTTATATCTTTTGGTCCACATTCATTTTGTGGAGTGACAACATTTATCATGTTTTGATGGTAAATACATTAAATATTAAAACTCATTAACACCTTAACTTTAATTCATTTTTTGCTTTTTAACTGGAAATAAATAAAGTGAAGTAATTGAGTGATGAAATGTATATATGAAATTGTAATATGTTATATATTTCAATTCTTGTAAAACAACGCAGATAGATAGAGATTGTGCTTCTACTTTATCACAATATATTTTAATTGAATATTTACGATATTCTATTATTTGAATATAAAAATGTATTCTGATTTTCAAATATTTTAATTTCTGATCTCATTCTTCACTTTGAGCTTAAATTCAACATCGGAACATCATTTTGACATGGTGTATGTAACGGTTATTGTTAAAACTGGACCGTTTTCATTTGTGCGACGTTTTGATTAATTGAATTCGTTTAATTTTAATTATTCGTATTTTTATTTATTAGAATATTTGGTTATTCTGGGTTGAATGATTTACTGAACGTCTTTGTTGCTAAACCATAAGTTAGTCCATAAGTTAGTGTACATATAATTACTAGTGTGGCAAGCCGTACTAATTTCAAGGCCCTTTTATAAAAGTTCGTTTTTTAAAGCGGGATCTAATTAAAGCCTTTTCATATTTATAGAAGCTTATACTTTTTCAAAATTCATACGATGGTTAAAATTCGATGTTTGACTACATTTAGAGGAATGGAATAGAGATGACATTCGTATTTTTGTGTATTATGACATTTTTAAAAAGTGTTTATATTAGATTTGAATTAGTTTGAAATGGAATTAATTAAATATCATTATTATAGTGCTATATTATTATTTGTATCATTTCCACTTCTAACCATCTAAATTCAAAATACTTTGTATTTAGTATGATAATTTCAACATAAAAGTTAAAAACATCGATATTAATATGAAATAAATCAAATCAATAATATTAACACCAACAGTTCTTTATTTTTATCATTCAGTAAAATCTATAAAACTTTGTTCTATTTTCGAAGGAGAACCAAAGGAAACTATTATAAAGTATTGTGAAAACAAAGGTTCAACGTTTAATATCTGCGTGACTTGATGAGTGACTATATCTCTAAGTTGAAAGTTATATTTTCTAAATTTCGGAGGAAATTCATATGAGAAGTTCTATTAAATTGTTTAAATGTAATTTATCACCTGAATATTGGATCATTTTGTAGAATTTGTAAATAATAAATTAATATTTCCTATATTCTCAAAAGTGCTTCATGTGTGTGGAGTGAATATCATAATATTTATTATTTAAATTGAAAAATTTTAATATATTATATACATTACATTTATGTTAGTAATATATTCCGCCCAATTCTGTTAGGTTTATTTCATGCAGTTTCAAGTGTTTTACGATACTAGGTATAGTATATAACTGTACTTTCACACATAAATGATTTGTTATAGTTTTGATAATAACTCGTGTATAACTATAAGAAAACTATTTCTCAATTATACTCTTCTTTTCTACCTAAAAATTAGTAGTTGTATATGCTTTAAATGTATTTCTTGTTTCTATATTGAATGTTACTGGAATATATACGATTATACGTTAGTTTTTAACTATCTACATTTGATTATGCTTACATGCAACTTTTAGAATCAAGCTAAATTAATTAATTACTATGCAATATAGATAACCATATTTATAGTTTCCTCCGGCGTTGCGTATTTAGCGAGTTATAATAGTTCTTATATTTAAGAAGTGGCTACTATTCGAGCGTCTAGTTCGGTCCAAACCGTATCGAGAATTTTCCCATTGAATTATTATACTATTCATGATATATACGAACGTAAAAACGCAACTCACTTTTTGACCCTTATCTTCCCACACAAATGCCACACTAGTATATAATTTTAATACACTAGTTCACTTGACCTTTAAAAACATAAAATTTTACTCACTAAACGTCCTCGCTCATTATTTTCAGTTTTTAATCGCAGGCGGAAATTTCTGTAACAACGCGAATCACGTTGTAGCTTTGGTGCTCAGAGCAAATAATCTCAATGTTCTTGTTTTGAAGAATGTGAACTTTGTTCTTGAACTGCTTCATTATGTAAACTTGAAGGGACGTGTAGTGGTCCGGCCTCAAGTTCATGTTGTTTAAAAGGACCGTAATCTTCTTTTACCTGGTGAATGGGGTTTGTGGACGAGGATTGAAAGGGACTAAAGGTGGAATAAAATGTTCTTGATTTAGATTTATCTATTACTCATCCATATGGATTATTGGTTAAAAAGACACAAATTAAGGTTACTGATGGTATTGAGGTTAGAAAGCTTGATCGAAAGGGTTTTACTACTAGTTTAGTTAAAATTAGAAATCTAGTGCTTCTTTAAGGTATTTTTCTTAAAAATAAAAGATTTCTTCTTTCTTTTGACCGAAGAAACCATTTTTTGGAAGATTCTTAATCCTAGTATTTTCAAATTATTTCTTAAGCTCTATAAGTGAAATATTAGAATTAATATCTTTAATATACTTATTGTATATATCATCTGTTGGTTCGTTTTGTTTGCAGATCCAGCTATAATTGAAATAATTAAGTCCTAGTAGATAAATCATATCTTTAATGCAGTTATTCTCCAAACATACCTTTTTCAGGTTTATCAATTATTTTATTGGTTCTATAGATACAATGAAGTTATCTTTTACATCTAGCTAAATTAATTGAACCATTTATTCAAGTCCTAGCAAGTTCGTAAGGTCACAATTATTTATTATTAAGTCTGTAATATTCACAGGTACTTATATCAATTTAATTTCTTCAAATTTATCAACATTCAAAAGCTAAAATTTTTTACTCAACTATACGTTCTTACAATTATTTAGTTGAAGCCTATTGATTTGAAAATCAATAACGAACTGAAAATCTCTAAGATGCTATTAATCTTTGATTTCTAAAAAATATTAAAGTAAAGGTATAGAAACCCCATTTTCTGTAATAAAAACAGAAAAACGTTTGATCTGGTTTTAGAATTATTATATCATTTGAGATTAGTATATTTAAGAGTCCAACAACTCTTTAGCTTGCTATTCAGTGCTGTTGGGCCCAAGAAGGTACTAAAAGTCATCTTAAGTGGGAGTACTTTGATTCTTAAGATTTTAGTTATCTATGATCAAGTTATTTTCTAAATAAATCTCAGTATTCTAAAGGGATTTGATAGAGTCAGAAAAGATTACTTTATTGTTTTCTATGTTCAGAAAAGTAAGTTTAAGATTTCTAAGTGCGCTTATTCTAGATATGTTGTTATTTTGTAAGTTAAGCCTCTTTAAATTAGCCAAATCTGCTAATTCACCAATATTCTCAATACCATTGAACCCTAAATCCAGTTCAACCAACTGAGTCATGTAGAAAATATCAGTTAATTTATCATTTAATGAAAATTTGCACTAATTGAGCTTTAATTGATAAATATTTTTTGAGTGCTCTTAGAAACTAATAGTTTTGCATTAAATAGCTTCGAAATCTGTAATTTTTAGGAAATCGGCAAATTCCAGGGTAAATAATTAGTTTTCGTTTTGAATCTTTAGTTTTTAGTTCTCCACGTCATCTCTGTATCTTTTTATCATTGAGAACTTTTTATCGCTCTTCTTTTTCGCAGTTGCGTTTTTCTTCAGTATTTATTGAAGTTATATATCATTACAGTTAAAAGAGGCAATAAAATCTTATTGAGTAGGTACTAATTGGTTCGTTATCCAGCTCTAATTAGCATGTTGAAGTTTAGCTATTGGTTCGAAATTTTGGATGAAGTTGTTGTTCATGCGAAGGTCTTATATTGAGTTAAGCTTTTCTAGAACCTCCAGAGAAATTACTCGGTTGAAGCTGAAGTTAAAGTAGGTCAGATTTAGCATATTAGCTATACAGTCTATATTTGTGATTTAATTCTGGCTAACATCAAGTTTATATAATTTTATTAATTCAAAGAGACACTTGATATTAGATAAGTCACATTAAGATAGTCGGAGCTCATGTAACTACTTAAGTTTTTACAATGGTTAAATACTTTTTAGTTTGTTTTTACTCAAGTCTAGCTCAATCAATTCTTATAACATTACGACAGCTGAAACATCTTCCAAATTATTTTGGGACAGATCAAGATTCGTCAGGTTAATCAGTGAAGCAATCGCCTCTATGTTCGATATTTGGTTCATACTTAATGTGAGCTCCGTTAACTGTGTCATTTTTTATATCCCATAGAGATTTCGTATGTTGCAGCTGGTAGCTATTAATTTCTTTAATATTTTTGTTGGACAACGCTAAAAGGAAATATTAGCACACTACGCAATATATATAGAGAGTCAACTCCAATTAACTAGGAAAAATATATACTGGTTAGCTCATAATCGTTCACTATCGTTAATTCACCATTTTAAACTTGAGAATGGTACTTCCTAGCCATTTACGAGTCGTATATAATATTTTTATTAGATTGAGCATTCAGCTTATCTATATTTAGGAGTTCATCTGCGTTAGATAACTTTTAATAGTCGGTTATATCGATTGGGTTTTATTCCATTATTGATTAAGTCCAGTCAAGCTGTGGTAAATCATATACATGTTTAAGATCAATTATCTAGTTTCCAGACAGCACAACTTTTTTCAAGAGTTTCAGATTTGAGATTGGTTAGCATTTTAGCAAGAGATTATCAGAAACGTCAAGGGACTCCAACCAAGTCATTTTGGCAAGGCCATCAATACTAGTGAGACCTGATTTAGTTATTGTCAGGTGCTTAACTTTGGTAGGAAGATACTCGAAATTGATATTCGGACAGTTCTCAATGTTTAGAGTGTTTATGCCGAGGTAATCAATGAAGCGTAAGCTTTTCAGCTTTGTGTTATTTTTAATCTCTAAGTGCTCATTTTTCACCAGTGGCGCCAGTTCTTTAATGAATTTCATTATATACTCGTTTTACTCATGTTTCTGGTTTTCGTTTTTGATAAACTCTTTTACATTTTCTTCTGAAGATCCCGGTGTGAGTGTGTTGTACACGTTCATTTCAGTGAACTCGTTTTGTGGTTGAATCCAGGCCGAAGTGAAGTTCTCGTGGTGAACAAGCGGTTCCAGGTTTTTAATCATGTTTCCAGCTATTATAAGCGTTTTAAGTTTCTTCAATGCTAGCACTGGTTCTATTTTGATCACAAAATTGTTGCTCACATCAAAGTGAACAAGTTGCAGGTTGTACACGATTTCAGAAATATCTGCGATGCGGTTTCCACTCACTTCTAGGCATTTTAATTTGTCTAGGCAACAAATTTGGCTAAGATTAGTCAAACCACAGTTATTTATCGTAAGAATTTAAATATGAACTGGAATTTCGTTAAGATATGTGCAATGTAAGTCTTTGACTATAATATTTATATATTTGGAAATATCATAATTTAATAGATCAGATTTTTGCTTAATAGTTATAGATGAAGTTTCTTTCTCAGACATTGTTAATGAGGGAGTGAAACTTATATAACTATATTATAAAATTATGTAATTTAGTATTTATTTAATTAATATTCTCTCATTAGTGATGGTTTTTATACTACAGAAATCCGAATTTCATTTATAAGGGGTCCAGAGCTGCCTTGGAATTCACCTTCTTGTCTTACCCACACGCTTATTTTCTTTATTTTTATTCATCTGAATTAATTAGATGTAGAATATAAATCAATACAAATGTAATCTCATTCTTGCTTTTAGCTTAAATTCAACGTTGGAATCTCGTTTCCAGGAAGATTAAACTATTGCGCTGACTAAACCTGTTATGGTGATTATTAAAACGGTATTTGTACGTTTTGATTTATTGAATTCGTTTAAAATTAATTATAATTAAATTAATTATTCTAAAATTACTGTTAGAACATTTAATTCTGGTTTTGTAACGGGCTGTTGAATGGTTAACTTAACTGCGTTGGGTTGAACTGTCTTTGTTGAACATTAGGACTCTAAATTGCTGGGTTGAAACTTTGTTAAGGAATGAAAGGTTGATTGCTTGGTTACTGTGGGGCGAACCGATATTATGGAATAGAACTTTGTTGTATTTGTTAGTTTTGCGGATTGAACTACGAATTAAGTTGTTAAGAATAGTTAACAACTTAGTTTTACTGGAATCGTTGATTGACTTGTTAGTTTGGTTGAAACGCTGGCTAGACAAAACGATTATAGTTTTGAACTTATTGATATTGGGTCACCGGTGCTACAAATTGAGCTTAATTATATTGATAGTTATTGAAGTTATTTTACTAAGTATTCTGATACGGAACTTAACTCATAGGTCTTGAGTTGATATACGGTACTTATGGTGAAAATTAATTTTGTGCCACCGAATGATTCGCATATTAGTTTGTATAGTATGGTTATTATTCCTGATGCTACAGTTATTAGTTGTTTTGTTCGAATAAATGTTCAAATTCTGGTCCTTAAGGTAATAATTATTCCATTATATCTTATGACGGTCTGTTATTAACCTATAGTGGCTTGTTGCTTTAATTATTTTAATTACTTGATCTGTTATAATTATTATTCTGATAATTATTATTTGAGTTTTAATTTCTTTTTGGGCTTTGTTATATTTCAGGATTTTGACTTTCAATTATATTTTCAATCTTTTACGGTTCATTTACAGTATTTTCTTCGTTATTTTTCTCAGTTTATTTTGGTTTTTCGTCAGTTTTCGGAATTTCTGGTTCGCAAAGATATTATGTCTGATATTTTTCTTGTACGAACTCTTTCTTTATTCCGAAGAAGCCTTTTACTTGAGTGAGCCCTCTAGTTTCGTTAAATTCAATATTTATTGATGGTTTTGTATCTGATGAATTTTCAACCGTAATGTGTATTTATTTTGATTTATTATCTTTATTTTCATGTTACTGATCTTTTTAGCTTTCTTTATCGAAAAATTTATCACAAGCTTCGTCCAAGTTGTATTTTGATTAATTAAGTTTTGTTTTGGCTTCTTCTATTGGTAATTCTGTGATTTCTATAAATTTGTCTAGTATTTTTATTTATTTATTAGTCAGATCTTTGATATCTTACCATTTTTCTATAACTTCTGCCTTTTGAGGTATATTTTATTATACATTCATATTTTAACTTTCATCAATTTGTATATCAATATTTGCTTATTTCATATTTTATTTATTTTGAACCAGTTCATTCTGGTTTGAATCTAGAAAACTGTTTATTGCAGAATCAAGATTAAAATTATTTTATTAGAGATAAATTTTAGCTTAATCTGCTGAAGATTTTGTTATTTTAACAAATTATGTTATTTTATTAACATTTGATTCATTTAACTCATTTTTATTTATTTTAGGCTAAATCTTCTGAATATCTTAAGCATAAGGTATATATTATTCCTATTTATCTTTACCTTTATGTTTATTTTAATTTTTGTTCTATTTTTCTTGTTTTTGTTTCTTTTCTTATTTTTTCTTGGTTTATTTTCCTCTTCCCATGTTGAGGAAGTGGATTAATATTTATATTATAAATAGATATTATTTAAAATATTTCTGATAATATTAAGTATTTTTTAAATAATTGCGATTTAAGGTGCAATTCTTGTTAACTTTTACTTTTCTAACTTGTAATTCTCACTTGCAAGTATTTAATTACTTGTGTTGACAGAATCAATTTAGTCTTTCTTACCTTGGTTTACATCTAAATATTTACAATAATTACTTTCATGCGTTGCATTGTTAATTTTAGTTTATTGTAATCTTTAAATGAATTGAATATTTAAATAAATATGATTAAGTAACTAATGCATACATTTTAAATCTAATCACTAACCAGAATGAATCCCATACGGAATTCCGTTAGGCCCGATTTTGATATTATTAACCACGCTTAGGACCGCCTTCAGATTTTATTCGCCTGCTACAATTTGAATGTCCCCTCCCTTTATTTGTATTTAAATATTCAAGTATTTTAAGTGGTCCTTTAAAAAATCAAATATTTTTTGGTTGAACTGCCCAAATTTCATGTCCTCGTTTTTGATTACGATGACCGTTTTGACCGGAGATTTCATATTCTGTCTTTAAAACGCTTTGCTCGGAACCTAATTGTTTTGTGGAGGGAAATTGGGCTAATTTTAATTTATTTGGATGTTTTATTGGCCTTGATTTTAATACTTTTATGTTTAATTATAAACTGGCTAGATGGGCGGGAAAGGATTATGTGGTTGGTTGAAATTTTGAACGGGATTCGCATATCGTGCATTTTGTGTGCTTTGTCTGACTTGATTTGAGTATTACTGATTAAAAGCTTATTATTAATTAATATATTATTGAGGCGGGATTTACTGAAAGTTTGGACTTTAAATGGCTGAATTTAAGTTTTACGGAGGAAGATTGCTCAATGGTCTCTGATAATTTTGACTATTTTGTTGTTAAAACTGGTTTTGTTAGAACTATTAGGCGTTCTAATTGAACTGCGGATTGCTCTGCTAAATATAGTTTGGTTGTTGATAATTAATTGTCTAAATATGGTTAACTTGATTTGATTGGAACTGAGAAGCCAGATGATTTTAATTACAATTTTAAGCTTATTGATACGGCTGATTTTAGATATATGGTTGATGGGGATATGGAGGGTTTACAGTATGATTAAATTATTACTGATTGTTTTCATAGTTATTTTATTATATACTCTGCTGGTACGGAACTTAACTTATTGGTCTTGCGTTGATATACGGTGATTGTGGTGAATATTAATTTGGTGCAATCGGCATTTAATTGGTGATTGATCTCATGTAGGTTGACTAAGGTATGAATGTTTGCAAATTTTATTCTACAGGTTGATCTTAGTTGATTGGTTCCAGAAGATGTACAAATTCTGGTCCAAGTGGCAACAAAGAATCTTCTGTGCATTATTGTTTTTTGAAGCACAAAATATTATTATGTTATAGTGGTTGATTATACTTTTAAAATTGTGTTTGATTAGCTTTCATCTTTGAATTTGAGCTTGTGCACCTTTTAATAACTTGTTTTTCTTTCCGTATGGATTCGAATTCTTTTACTCTGCGATTTACTGTCATGAGGTATGGTGTTGGTTTATCAGTGAGTTGATATTTCTTTGTCTTTTTCTCCTAAAAAGTAACGGTGATTACTTTCTGTTCCTCTTCGTTTTGTTCAAATTATTAAATATTGTTTGCTTAATAAATTGAAGATTAGTTCCGATCAAAGTAAACGAGTTGGCCTAGGTTCATATTAACTTACCTTTCTTCTCTTGGATTTTATTGAATGTACATAACTAAGGCCAGTTATAAATCAAAACCTGCTTAAGTGAGAAAATACTTAGCTGTTGCGTTCGACTACTTTGTTATTTACACAAAATTGTTTATTTTCTCAGACGTAGAGCTTCTTTTTGAGAAAAATTGATTCAAATACTCCTAATGCTACATCCTTGGAGTGTTAATATTTAAATAGTTGACTAGATATAAATTAAATAATGTATTCGTGTTCCACCCTAAATATTTATAAATGAATAAAATTTACAAACCTAATCAATAAGAAATCGAATAACTTGTAAAAAACTTCATGGGATACACTGAAGTAAGCTAAGAAACAGCTGAACACTATATGACGAATGCCATGTATGACATTACTATTGCTCTAACAAAATTTAAGAAAGACAAAGAAAAATTAAAACAGATAGAAGAAAATAGAAAAAATACTATATAGTAATCCACCTAATAAAATAACACCTACTAATAAAATATTAATAACAGTTAAGTCGAAAGTGAATAAATAATAGAAATAACATATAAATAATTTGATTCCATTGTAAATAAGCAAGTACAAAACCAATCACCTTAATAAAGTAATACAAAGAAATTAGATCAATCATTACAATTTCAAAATGAATTAAATAATAGTAATCAACCAAATACATAGTAACAATTTGTTCCATCAGTGAATCAATCTTTCTAGTAGTAATAATAGCAACTCAATTAACAATTAAAGCCATAATTTAACTCATAATAGTAATAATATCCACCTACTTAGCAATTTACTTAGTAAATTATGCAACTCAGTTTCGCAGTTTCAAATGCAGAACGTGCACTCTAATTCATAGAGTAGTCTTTAGGCACGTCTATATATAATTTATTGTCGTAAGCTCCAACAATTCAGTAGTTAAATGAAGTATAATAACTATTACAGCTTCAAATTCGAGGCGAATACTTTGACCTTGTTCAAAATGCGTTAATTTAGTTCCAGCAGTAAAATTAACAGAACACGCAAGTCCAAGAGCAAATAAAAGCATTGAATTAAAAATCAAGCAACTTGGAATCTCAACTAAAGCAAAGAGAATCTGCTTTTAATTAACTCCAGTAATAACTTGTTTAGCTTCAAACAGAAAATAACAGCTTAAAACAACAAAACTTATAAGTTAATGAATACAAAAACTAGATAACGAATTTAGAGCACGAAATAAAGAAATTGATTGAGGAAAACGCGCTCATCTCCCAAAAAGTATTAACTGAGCAGCTTCCAGTTTTATAAGTTCCTAAAACAGCCACTTAGCATTAATTTGGTTAATAGAACTTTAATTAGTAAGTAGTTCCATACCAGGTCAGGATAACTATGGATATGTGCTACCATCAAGCTGAAATTGATAACGTTATCCAATTTTTTTATATGCGCGGATAACCAAAAAATGTTTTTGTATAGGGCACTGTAGTTGTAGTTATTGTTGATGGAAGCCAAATTCAACAAACATAATAACTCGCAAATTAAATAAAATAGTAGCTGCCATAAGTTATAATAGGTACTGATAAAATACAGTGATTATATTATATCTAATATTAATTATTAGGATAACTTAGGATTTAATTCATTATTTTGGCGAAATTAATAATATGTTCTAGTTTATCTATTTATCTGTCTAGCAGGGAACTGAGTAACGTTTTTATATAGGTATAGATAATATAAATGTATTAATTATATGTGTATTAAAAATCAAGAGTTTTAACGTATTTATTGTTATAAAGAGATTTTGTATTTAACTCGAAAATGAAAATAATTAGTTTATATCCGAGAACAAAGACCTTAAAATATTAAATGAAAATAATTGAATAGCAAAATTAAATTGCAAATATAGAGTAGTATAAATATAGAGTATAAATGAAAATGCTCTCAATTCCCAAAAAGTTCAACCGTTTTTTAAGGTCATTAACCATAAATTGGTTGGTAATTCTTTGTTTATCAATCTGTTCCGTAATAGTTCGCGTTAAGGTTGAACATGCATGTGAACGAAATTGATAACGTGGATATAGATGACACAGTTGTTAATGTAATAAAATTATATAAAATAACTTTAATAAATTGAAGATGTAATAAAACAAAGTTTACCGCAAGTTAAATGAAACTTTTCATCATTTGAAATATAAAAAGTTAAATTAGTTCGTTAATTTATAATTGAAACCAATTATTGACCAATTATTGTTTTTTATAATACTTTTAAAAGCATACTTCATGTCAATTTGAATATTATAGAGATTATAAATGTAACACTACATTACTTTGCTATTTCGCTTTTAAGGGTAATATATGTTGTCTTTTCTTTTAAAAACTAAATATTCACATTAATAGTTGTAAATAGTAAAATATATTTTAATATTTATTATTTCCAATCCATTTATTAGAAATGAGTTACAATAACAATAAATATAAACCAAGTGACGAACAAATTTCATAACTTGTGCAATATTTCTAAGATAAAACATAAACAAGTTAGGAGATTGCACATCACTATATTGTAAAAGCAATGTATGATATATCAACAGCACTAACAAATTATTAAAATGATAATTAGGTGAAACCTAATCGAGTATCTACTCCTATATATGTTCAATAACAGTAAGTTCCTATTAATCAATCGGTTCAGAACCAATCCCCTCAAATGTCGTTCTGTAATTAACAACCATTCAATTAGCAATTTAATATATAAACATTAGTTTAGTAACTATATTTTGTTGTTTCAGACGTAGAGTGTGCACTTTAATTCGTTGAACAATCTCAAAATGTGACGCGAAACATCTTCTTGTCATAAACTCCAATAATTTAATAGTTAAACGGAGTGCAAATACTATTGCAGTTACACGTATATAGTAAATATTTCGATATTGTTTACAATGCATTACTTAAATTCTAACAATAAAGTTCATAATATATTTAAATGATGGAACATAATAAAACACTTATTGAAAAATCCAATCAGTAAGAAGCTCAACTTCAAAAAATGATAGTTGAAACTTAACAACTGAAATAGGAGCATTTGAAAGCTATTAAAAATTTAGAGGACAAAATTTCTCAATTAGAAAAAGAAAAAATAGTTCTCATTGAGGATAACACTAAATTACTCATAAATGAAAAGAGTATTTTATAGTTAGATCCAAACTCTGAGTTCATTATCGAAAAAACCCCTCAACCGCAACAAGCAAATTATCAAACCCTAAACCGCACAATTACACCATTCTTGATAAATCAACTCAACTCCATTACATAGTAAGTTTTCAGTCCTGTACCATCATTTAATTAAAACATAAGTAATCTAAGCAAATTCATACTGAACTTGGAATACATTCCTGCAGAAGTATAAAACGTTTACAATTATCTACGCAATCATAAATTACCTACTTACGTTCAGCCAAATACAGCAATTGTGGAAATTTTTGTCGATTAAAGTCAAATAAAACTCGCTTAGCAGTGTGTTGTAGAAATAGCAACTATGATACCATAAATGATATTTAGCATGTTTAAGTAGTGAATTAATGATAACTAACATTATTCTAAATGCATCTAAATATTAACATATATAAATATATACTTAGTGAACTTAAGATCTTAACTTCTAGTAGTTCTTATGAAGAATTCTTAAATTAACTTCTTAAATTATATGTATAGAATATTATAGAATAAACTCCTTTTATTTACCGCGAAGATACTTCTTTCAAAGTAAGCTTAACTTAATTTTCACTTTCAGATAAAATGTGGCGACATATAATTTTAATCACTAATTGGAATGAATAGCGTATTGAATTCCATGATTTTCGATTTTGATATTGTTCACCACGTTTAGCACAATCTTCAAGTTCTCGTCGGTTATAACAATATTTATATCTCCTTAATTTGTCGTTTATATACTAGCGCATGTCAAATACTGCTAAAGAAATTCAAGAATTTACTTATTAAACTGCCCAAACTTCATATCCGCGTTCTTTATAATTACCACAGTATTTTTAATTGATTAATTTACATTTGCACTTAAATTTATTGGGCTTTGAGTTTAATCAAAAACTGGCAACTGTTATCGCATCCCCAACATTGTGTTACGGTGTGGAAAGTGTTATGCAGTTTTCAAATTGTTATTAAATACGGATTAGTTTATTTGAGCGTTCTAGCACGAAATTTAAACCGGCTGTTGCGTTTAAACGGTTCCGAACTTATTTTAGTTGAAAACGTTTTGAGCTGGTACGTTCGGGTTTAAATTTGCATTATAGGTTTATTGGGTGATTTATAGATTTTATTATTGAACAAATTAGTTAGTTTGTAAAATATTTTAGTTTGGGTTGAACTGTGGAGCTACGTTTGGTTAAAGATTTACAGCTTAATTTTGATTTAATTAGGCAATTTGCAGATTTACAGCAAAGTTTGGACCGTAAATGAGCGAATTGAAGTTTTACGAAGGCTGAACAAACTAAGGGGAATGATTGCTATGTGGTCTCTGATAATTTTGAATATTTAGCTAATATTGGTTTTGTTAGTACTATTAGGCGTTCTGATTGAACTGTGGTTTGCTTTGCTAAACATAGTTTGGCTGTTGATTATTGATTGGTTGGGAAGAAATATTTGGTTAGAATCTCTGTTAATTCGGATTAAAGTTATTCGGGGCAATTAAGTTTTGTGGGAAAGAAGGCTATAAAGAAGAATTAAAGTTTTATTGATGTTAATGGAAACCTAGAGCTGAGTTATTTACATTTTGATTGTAATTGAAGTTATTTTACTACATATTTTATTGATACGGAACTTAGCTAATAGGCGAATGGATATACGGGGATTATTGTTGATACAAATTTTGTTAGATAGAATGATTTGCATATTAGTTTGTATATTATGGTTATTATTCCTGATACTACAGTTATTAGTTGTTTTGTTCGAATAAATGTTCAAATTCTGGTCCTTAAGGTAGTAATTATTCCATAATATCTATTTTATTATTTTAAACATATCTTTAGTTTTAGTTGTTATTGTTAGTTTTAGACTCATAATTATGAGTTTACTTATAATTTATATTTTTATATTCGACAATTTCTAAAGACCGATTTCTTTACATTTAATTGTGTTCCACTTAGTTTGAGAACTAATTCTAATATTTATCATTTTCAAATTAATTTATATTGTCTTGCTGTTTAAATATTTTGTAATGTACATCGGGACATTATATTGCAGGTTTATGCGTTTATGATTTTTCTTGCAGACTACTTGAATCTTATTGTATCTTATTGATTTGAAAATCGGTGTCTGTATTTATTATTATATTTTTTATTGTTATTACAACTGGACCATCTTTATTTTCTTTAATTTTTTATTAAGCTTCTAAGTATGAGCAATTATTATGTTTTAGTAACCATTTATCAATACGTGTTTGTATTTCAAAAAACTTCAGTTTGTCATCCTTGAATTATTAATTTAGTTATTCGTTTTCTTTGAAATACTCTTCTAAAGCGATATGAAGTTTCTTATCACATATATTTAAATATTCATTAGATTATTTATCTGATTATCCAGTAAGTTCTTTAAAAATATCTATTTATTATTATTTGTCTTAAAATATCTAGTCTCTTATGCTTTCTATGTATTCTTTGATATTTTAAGGTGGCATTCAACTGTGGTGTGGGAGAAAATAACGCATAATCTCCATCCTTCTATCTTAATGTTGAAATTTCAGTCTAAAATATCTCATTCTTTCTCTTTCAAATGAATGAAACCGTTTCAGTTTCTATTTTCATTTTGAGTGGTTGAGCTTTGCTCTTTTTTCCTTTCTTTTCTTTTGTTCTTCTCACGACTACTTCTGGTTCAGGTTCTTATTCTTCCTCTTATTCGTCCATTAGTTTTGACATGAGTTCGAGGAACATCTCGTAAGATAATGTGCCGTCCTCGTTGTCAGCCACTTGCTCAGCCATTTCGAACACCTCATCTTCTGTTATTTCAACATTGAGTTTCTCGAGTATTTCAACGAGCTCAAATTTATCAATCGTGCCTGAGTAGTCATTATCGGCCGCGAAGAAGAGAATAGATTTAGTATCGTTCGGTTTTGAATTCTGGCATACGTACATAAAGTGGCAGAACTCGTCCAGCTGCATCAGCCCGTCACCGTTCTCGTCAATTAAATCTATCATGGAGCGAATACACTCCTTATTCATCCTAATTCCAAGCTCCTAGAGTGCAGCGTAGAGCTCATCTGGGTCTATACCACCAGAATCGTCTGTATCAAGCGCACGGAATATTGACTCATATAGGTTCAAATCCACCTGCATTTGAAGTGAGAAATTTTAAACTAGCCAATATATAGTGCACACAATAGTATAGTTAAACAAAAATGAAAACAAATTTTATTTAGAATTTTAATATATGTAAATGCTACTTATAATGTTTATAACATTATTTTATGTAAAAATTACCACTTCTTGAATAATGGCTCCAAAAGCAGTTCCTAAGCAAGCTCCAGCTCCAGTCCCTAAGCTATCGGAGGAGTAGTAGCGTGAGAAAGTTCTCAAATAGCAAGCTTCTTTATTAAACAAGCTGTATTTGCAAACGCAGCTTGAGTACAAGTCAAAGCTCGAGGAGAAGTAGAAAATAGACAATGTTTTCATTTAATTGGATAAGTCAACTGAGTCTTTGTTGAAGCACAAGGCAGAGATCACCGCTCAGATGTAAAATTTCAGGGAGGATCCGGCTGAGGTCGAGTAGATTTACAAGAAGATCTAGGACGAGCGCGAGCAGCTTGAGAAACCGCGCGAGTTAATTGAGAAGATGAAGGAGCAGACTGCGAACGTGAAAAAACAGATCTCACTCCTTGACGAGTCCAATTCCAAGATGTTCAAGCTCAACACAGTAACTCAGGCTCAAGTAACTCAGCTTGAAGCAACCAAATCCACTTTATTGTAGTAAATCAAATCCAGAGAACAATCTATCAAATTACAGCAAAATTCTCAGCAAGAAGCCCTAAATCAAATTGAAACCCTTAAATAACAAATACAAAGCAACCAAGAGCTTTTGAAAGCCGAAAACAACCCGGAACTGTTCGAAGAGATAAAACAGAAAATGAACGAAAACCAAAACCTGAGGAATTTGGCCGAAAAATTCTACCAATTTAAACTGAAAATGGTTGAAAAAAGTTACAGAGAAACGATGGAACTCAGAGAAAGAGTTCAGAAAATGAAGTGATCGTTTGTTTTAACGTTCATAAACCAAATGGTTTTGAATAAGATTGTATATGATTATATTAAACAAGATTATGTAAGAATATAGATTACTAAGTTACCTATATAAAGTATCGTGTTTTGTTAACATTATTTTATTAAAATAATTGATTAATGATGATATGTTATTATTTGATATTAACAATATACGGAAAATTACTAACCACACAAGAATTATTAAATTTTTTACTTGGCATCATGTTATTAGAAAATTCTCCCCTTAATTTTAACATTAAATTCATTCTCCATGATTCACATTGTACCATTATATTTAATATTACAAATATTTCCAATCCTAGAAGATAAGAATAATCAATAATTAATTAAAATATAGAAATATTATTAATATATTGAAACGGCAAGTTTCAGCTTGGATGGCTGGGCGTTGTATTGCTGAGCGTTGTACTGTTGTTGTGGCTGGTTATAAGCTGTAAACTGAGGTAAATTGGGACCAACCATTTATTGAGGTAATTAAGGAGCAACTGGAGGAACAACTGGCATATAGGCATTTTGGGCTGGCGGTGGCGGATTTTGATAACCTTGCTACGGATTCATTCCTTAAAACATATTTTATTATTGTTATGGAAATCCCTATGACTACGGCGGCTGTTGACCTATAATAAAGAAAGCACCTTGGGACATTTATGATGTAGATTGGAAATAAATTAAAAATTTCTAGTCACAATCTTAATTAACAATAATATCCAACTGCAATAATACTCTAACCTTAACTGAAAGTTTAATAGAGTAAATTAATGTAAATTGTATTTATTATTAAGCGAATGATCATTATCTATTAAAGAAGTCTTCTTCTAGACGAAGGAGCATATCTTTGATGTACTCTAAGATTTAGAATACGAGACTGCAGTAAAATGAAAGTTAAGTGAGATATATTATAGTTAATACGATAAACGAACTAGCGTTACTATCATAATAAATTATTCACTAATATCTTACCCCTTAAGTTAAACATGTAGTAAAAATATTAAATATATAAGAATATCAAGTAATAATTAATTAAAATATAGAAATATTTCCAATCCACAATAATGTCTAATAACCAAGCCATACAACAGTTTCAAAAAATAACCCAACTAAATAACCCACAAGTGATAAAATTGTACATGCAAGAAACTAACAACCAGGTTGAACTGGCTGTTGCAATATACAACAAAAATTTTGAAGACTTCGTTGATATAACCGAAGCATCTGATGAATAAGCTAGGAAATACCTGAATCAACACTACGAAGTCGCAGATGCAGTTAACGCACTTTAAAAATCAGGCGAAGAAATAGTGCCTCGTCAAAAGATAAATAGATATCATCAAACAGATGAACAGGTCCAGAAACACATTGCCTATTTCCGTGACTACTTTTCAACTTCATAGGAAATCGCAACTCAATATTTGAAAGACGCTTATTTTGACATTACTATAGCAATTAAGAAGTATTAACAGAACTAAATCAAACTTTAAAAAATCAACTGCATTGAGAACAAACCACAACTTATTTAATTTCTCAAATAATCAAGAGATCAGTAAAATATGTATCAAAAATAGTGTAATTCACAGAATAATAAGAATGAAGACCAATGTATAAAGAACTGCAAAGATAAGGTGTAAATCAATGATTAATCAGAAGGATACAATACTATTATCGTTCAAATTAAAAATGCTGATGATAGTATCGATTTGCTTGAATAAAAATTAGGAATTAATAAGAATATGTTTATAAAAGACTATTCAACTAAAAGAATTAATGATTAACTCGAATTACTAAGTATTAAAGTATATAACAAGTATTACACCTAAATAAGTAATATTCTAATGGAATTAAGTGCTTCATAGATCACTGAATATATTTAAACTATATCTAAATAAGTAATTCAACAAAGTAGTACTATTGACGACTTGTAAAAGAAATTGGAAGAGTAGGAGATGGCAAATGCTGAAAAAATGGAGAAAATTAATCATTATTAGTAATAAAAGCGGTAAGCAGATACGAATAATAGAGAATTAAACTCTAAAATAACTTAATTAAATGAGCAGATTGAAGAAATGCAAAACGAAATAGCTGAGTAAAGTAATCAAAAGGACAGTTACGAAATGCACAATTAATAATTGCACAATGAACTTTAATAGTACACTTACAGGTGCTAGTAATTGCAAGCACAGCTAAATTAAGTCTCTAATCAGCTGCATTTTGTGCTTCCAAAATATTAACAGTTGTAATAAATTAATATTCAGCAAAATAATTAACTGTTTCAGACCCAGTACGAGTTCAATATCTCACAACAGGTTTAACTTCAACAAAGCCAAATGCTTTGTCAAAGTCAACAGTTAATATATTAATACCAGAATCCGGTTCCAAACCCGCCGTACATTGTGAACAACATCCCGTTTATAAATCAGTTTTAAGGAAATTAAATGGATCAGAATTAAACTAAGTGATAACTATTTACAAGGATAATATTTAAATAATTATAATATGATGCTAATAATATCTAATAATGTAAATATATTTTTTAACTACTTAATTGTTTGATTTTGATTAAAATATATTCATTGGTATAATTATATAGAGCTATGTAATCATTTTATTTAATAAATGATAACGACGCTGCAATGTGTACTTAATTAATGTAATAACTAATCATTATCGGAACTAATGTAACTTTTATCAAGGTCTTAGTGATATATGAGTTATATAATGTATATTATTAGCAAAAGGATTTCAAATCCACACCACGCTTTAAATGTCATTTTAATATGGTGGGTAAGTTGATGGATTCAAATAAGCATCAGGTATCAATCACTAGTGGACGATAGAACAATATTTGAATGAAGCATAAGGCGATATCAGCAACGCAATGTCAATATTCCTAAGAAAAATCGCTGAATTTTGTGAAGCAACTTCAAGTAATGAAGTACAAGCCAAAATACTCTTAAATAAAGATTACGATGTAGCTATAGCTGCTTAAAAATACAGAGAGTCAGTTGCAGGATTCAAATAAGCGTCTGGAATAAACCATCCATGGACAATAGAACAATATTTAAATGAAACAGAATATAATATTAGTAACGCAATGTAAATTCTTCAAAGTAAAATTTCTGAATTTCGCGAAACTACTTCAAGCAATGAATAAGAAGCCAGAAAGTTTTTGGAATTTGATTATGATGTAGCTATAGCTGTTGAAAAGTATTTTGTAGAATAAGAAAAGCAATAATAACAAAATTAAAAATAAAGTGATGAAAACGAAGAAACTTTAATTGCTAAGTTTATGAGTTATACCGATTGTTCAAAGGATCTAGCGAAATAATATTTAAACAATGCGTATAATGATATAAATATTGCGTTAAATAAACACAAAATTGACAAATAAAACAGAGATAAAAATGTACCAAATTAGACTTAGGTTGAATATAACTAATAAAATGTTAATTTAACTCAATCATTTAACGTTCAACCTTTATCAGAAGAAAGAAAGAATTAAAATGTTGGATTCTTTGGTTAGAAAAAAGAGAAGAAATAAGCAACATATGACGAAAAATACATTTACAAACCTGATAACGAAAATAATGTTCCCTCTTAGTAAAGTTAAGAACCAGATAAAAATTTTGATTAAAATACAAATAGCTAAGAAAATAAATGTATTGAGAACTTACCTAAATAAGAAACTTATTCCTAACAGTCATAAAATTGGGCCACACCGCAGAATAATTTTGTTCCATAACAAGGCTAAACCAATGTTCCAATAACAAATACTTTTAAAGCCAACCCAGCTCAATATCCTGTAGTCAATAATTTTGGTTAATAACAAAATTAAACTTAAAACATTCCAATATAAAACTAGTAAAGTTTTTAACCCAATAGTCCTTAACATTAACCTAACCCATTTGTTTAATAATCTAATTATCCAGCTCAATAGTTTCCTTAAAACTTATAAGCACCAACTTTTGTTCCAAATTAGTTTAATCAGAACCAAAATGTACAACCATTTTCCCCCACTTAACAGTTCCAACCAATTAATTAATAGTAGTTCGGTCAACCATAGACAGGAAAATAGTTCTAGCCAAATATTAATTTTGGAAATAATTAACAAGTATTTTCACCAATCATTCCAACTTACTAAGTTCCAAATAATTAATTCAACCAATAAGGAAATAAAGTGAATGGAACTATTATAATGTGTGTGGTTTATGACGGTAACAAAGCTCTTATTTTTTTATAACAGCAACTTAAAATGTTTTAAGAGTAATTTTTAGTTAATCATTAAATTGAAACACTAAATGATTCTGATATTCTCTCATTAACCGTTTAAGAACAGTATTTTGAACAAGTTAAAAAAGCTTTAATAGCTCTACACACATAAGAAAGCTTATTACACTAATAACGCAAGAATGAAGAAGAAATTAAATAGAGAACTGAAAAAGAACTTGACTAACTTAAATAGGATAATGATAGATTATAAGACCAAATAAAACAATTAAACTCAGAAAAAGATACACAAAATCAAAAAATATAAATTATAGAGTAATAAAATCAAAAACTAAGGCAAGAACATAATGGCGCATTAATGAATCTTTCTCAATAAGTGCAATAAAATGAGGTTCTCTTGCAAGAAGTTTAAAATTTAAGAGCCAAAATTTGTTCTAGTAATTAAATGTAACCAGTAAATCCTTAGATGTAAATAATGTCCCCACAACCTTAAATATAGTCTCCATAACCATTTTAATCATAAAATTTAAATAATTAAAAAATAATCGCTGTGATAGATATGCAAACTCAACCCCTGTAAATTCAAGCTGTAGGTAACTATTTAGTTGGTAAAGGTGCTAATGTGTAACTTAACGGCACAACATTTTAAATTTAATATACACCTAGTTAAGCACCAGCTATTGAACAAGCAATGAATGAAATTGTTAGTTAACTTCAAGGAGTCAGAAGATTACAGTGAATGAAAAAATATTATTACTTATATATATATTATTACTTATATATCCCACTCACTTAACTTTCGTTTATACTAGTTCGGTCTTCTGTACAGGAACTATAAGTTCACGCGAATGATCATTAGTTTAATTAGACACACCTATGTACGTTAGGCGCACCTCCGCAGCCAAGGCAACCAACGACTCGGGTACAAGCATCCAGGGGCGTAACGCGGCTGCTTCGTGCGAGCCGACCTATACGGGAATCCACCTGCGTCGTACCATCTGCGTTTCTAAGGAAGCAATGGAGCGGTTACCGCTTTCCAATCCTGAAGGATCGTTGATGGCATGCCCTTAGCCATACTGATCCTTGACAGCAGCTCAGCACTTTGAATCGGGGGATTTTACCTTCCGCAACCGATTTGGCCGAGCCGCATCTCAGGAAATAGGATGCGGCGAGGAACGAGAAGTGCAACCGAATGAATCCATCATCAATCACACTAAACAAAGCTGGTATTTCAGCAATGCCTCTTCAGCTCTAACGTCGAGCGCCGAGCCTAATCGTATTATTACTTATATCTTTAACAGTAACAATATTTCTATCAATCAACACTTGAATGAACTTAAGGTAACTCAATTCACTATTATCAATCAATTTTGAAACAATTAATACTTTTTTCCACTCCAATGGACGATTTAGTTTAACAGTTCAAGCAACTGAACAGAATTTACAACTTAGAAATAATAAACCGCTATCTGCACGAATCGAATTAAAACGTTCAAAACGCAACAAACGCGTTCCAAAACAAACTAAACGAATTCATTCAAATCACAAAAATAAACACAAAAACGGCCCGAAAATATTTAGAATTCGAATTCGACCTGCAAACAGCAATCGATTAATACCTCGAACAAGCTGAACAAAAAGATAAATACATAAACGAAGCCCAAAATAAATCAACCCAAATTTAATAATGTTAAAATGTTGAGGCAAAAGAATAACTTAAAGAAAAAGATAAACCAAAAATATAACAGAAAGTGTTCTTGGGACTGCCACGAGCACCTGTAAAACAGTTTGGTTAGAATTAAACGCAGATTCCAATACAATCGCCGTTTGGAAACCAAAATGTATTCACCCCGCCAAAAATGGAATTCAACGCACCATAATTCAACAATTCAACAAATAATCAACCATTTGTTCAATAAGCAAAAGAAATAGTTTGCATCGTAAATAACGGATTCAGCACGCTTTAATTCATTATTGATAAACTTTAAATGTAGTAAAACCAGCTATTATCTAATGTACAGATGAAACCTCTGAATAATAGATGTGTGCTATCATTCTTGCCAGTTAACCAATATTACGATCAAATATTAGCAATTATTGCATAATATATTGATAGTGAACTTGAATTAGTAACACGCTAAAACCAGGAAAAAGACGCAAAGATATAGTAAATGGCTAAGGAGATGAATCAGATTATTGTTCAAAACAATGAACTGCAACAAAAAATACGTCAATACTAACCATTTCAAATTACATAAAATAAAGTTAAATTTATAGACATGAATTTTTTGAATGTTCCAGATTAAATATAAAGCGTATTGAGTTTTATGAATTAGACAGGAGGAAACACAACAGTATATGGTCAAACCATTTCAATTCAATATAATTAGCAAATTGAATAAGTAGTTGAGAGCGCAGTGAGTTAGGTGTTGAAAGCAATACCATAAATTCTGATAACAAAACGTACATAATGAAATTCGAATATATTATAATTTCTTCTATGTGCACGATAGACGCCTTTGAAATTTAATAATATTACATCTTTTAATAAAAATTATAAGAAGTTTCATAAAAGTCAATTTGTTTATCAAGTTCTTAATACATAGGTTGTTAGTAAAAATATGTATAAAATATTGTCTTTTCTATTTTTAATATCGTTCATGACTCTCTTTTCGTTCATTAATTAAACATAAAAGATCTTCACAAATATTATCTTTTATTAAAATAATCCAATTATTTATATTTACTATTACATTCTTATAATATAATTATTCATAAAAACCATTAGTAATCTCTATTCACTCGTTTCGGGCCCCGTTTTTAACCGAATTTCTGGCGGAACTTATTTCGGAGTCGCTCTCTTGGATTCTTTTTGGCCTGTGCTCGGCCAGTTTCTCAAAAACGAGTTGTTCGCGGACTTTGATTTACCTGGACTGGATCTCGTTTTGGTTTAACTTTCTGAGCGCTGAGAACTGATATAAGGGTTGTGTTTGCATTGGAGTGGTGAATTTCGTTCAGAAGAATATTATGTGGGTGAAGAAGCTTTTGTTTAAACAAAATAAGATTTAAGATTAACGAATTTGTTTAAGATCGAAAAGTGGTGTGAATTTGGGCGATTAGGCGTACGGTAAATTATTGTAATATTATTAATAATATTAGCTCATAATATGCGGATATCGGAGTGGATGCACAGACGATTTTATCTTCGCATATATTTTTTACATCAGATTTAAAATATATGCGCATAGTCATTTCATATGCACATACTTTTGGAATTCTGCGTATGCTCTATTATAATTAATAGTTCTTATTATAATATAATTAGACTTGTTTTAAATTATTTTATTTATTATTTGATCGTACCACTTCTTTGTAAATGAAGTAATATAGTAGAAATTATTTAAATACGGACGAAATATCATTTTCAGATTTGAAAAAGTCTATATAAGATAAATATCTTGAAATTACGAATGTAATTATAGAAAATTTATAATTTGTCGAATAATTTGATATTACTATTCTGAAAGTTTAATCATGTGATTTAGTTAACTTTAACAAAACACCAAGTAATATTTTGGACTTATAGGTACAATAGTGCTGCATTTAAAAGCTGAGTGGTATTGAATAAATGACTTAGTTATATCATTTGGATTTAAATTAAAACACAATAAAAGTCATATCCGAACTAAGATATCTAAGCAATTTAACATATCTTAATTTAAATTCCAATTATATTACCGATATATCCCCACTTTGTCAACTAACAAATTTGTAATAATTATTCTTATAATAAAACGATATTACTGATATTTCTAATATTCATAGTTTAACACAATTGATTAATTTAAATCTTGGGGGAAATAATATAACAGAAATAAATTCAGTTCAATATCTGTCAAAATTAGAATAATTACATCTATGGAGCAATAACATACTAGATATTCAACCATTAAAAAGCTTATTAAATTTAAATACCTTTAACATAAGCAGACGAGGTTATAATAAGTATTATCTCTTAGATATTTCTGTTTTTCAACATTTAACACGAATTAAATCTCTCAAAATTTATTAAACCGAATTAAATAATATATTAGTGCTTTAATTTTTGTAGAATACAACATAATTGTATTTAAATGAAAATAATATAAATGATATATCATGTTTACGATATTTATCTTAAATTAACGAATTATTTTTGAATAAGAACAAAATTTCTGATATATCAGTATTTAAGTATCTAAAAAATCTTATAACTCTCAATATTAGTAAAAATAAAGTTACTGATCTAACGCCGTTGCGTTATTTATTTTCTATGAAAGAGCTACATGCAGCTAATAATTAGTTAACTGATATTTCTGTAATTGCAGAATTGTCAAGTCTATCTATGCTAGATATAGATTCAAATTTTATCTCAGACATTTCTGTTATAAGCCATCATCTGAATAAAGAAAGTTACTACGTTAACTATCAATTTAGGCCTTCGCTACAATAATTATATTTGTCTTAACGAACAAAGATCGTATTCACAATATTTGAGAAAGTGTAAGACATTAAGTTATTTAGAACTCAAATTCGTATGAAGATAATAGAGTTCAGAAATATAACTATTTCGAACTACGTTAAAAATCTTTAAAACAATAATAATATTTAGAATTTTAAAATTTGTTCATTGTTCTAATCATTGGATTCAATGGAATCATTCTAATGATACTTAATGTTCATAATTTTGGATAAATACAAACTAATGAGAATTAATTATTTTAATTCTTAATTATTTTAATATTTATATATGACTTATCTATTTGTATATAAACTGATTAATTAAAATTTATAGATTTTAGTAATTCAGTTAAAATGTTTGGTTTTAATCATATTAGTTCAAGATTGTCGTTTTATTTTTGAACCAAAATTAATCAAAAACGTTTTTTATAATCACGTTGTATGAGTTTTTAACAGCTCAATAAATTATATTTTATCAAATTAAGCGCCAATGTTCTGACTGAATAACAGTGAGTTCATTTATTTTCGGATTACAAAATATTTAAACGAAATCGTAATTCACTTCATGTTTTACGACTGAATTAAACCTGTGATTATATCCATTACTTAGTCATAGTACTACGCTTTGACTTTCAGGTGGAGCAATTCAACATTATTGTTTAGTAACTAAACTTTGTATTCAAGAACAAACTCGTTTCTCCTCACCTATATTTACTGCTCAATTAAATCTATTGCGTTATTTGCATTTTTAACTTGAACCACAATTGATTTTCCTTCGCTGTTTCCAGATGCTTATGGTTTCTATGGAATCCTATATTTTGGATCATTAACATTGGGTGGTTATTCAATATTTTGTTCGTCTCTCGCCCTTATGAGTTACTAAATCTTTTCCTGTTTGTTCCCTATTCCATTAATTCTTTGAATTTAATCCAAGTCTTGCTAATACTTCTTGAATGCGTAGAGGATATCATTATAAGCGTTTCGCACGTATGAAGTTGCTATTTCTTCTGAAGTATTAAAGTGATCACGGAAATAGGCTATGTGTTTCTGGACCTGTTCATCTGTTTGATGATATCTATATATCTTTTTACGAGGTATTATTTCTTCGCCTGAGTTTTAAAGTGCATTGACTGCATCCGCGACTTCGTGGTGTTGATTCAGGTATCTCCTAGCTTATTCATCAGATGCCCCAGTTAGATCAACGAAGTCTTCAAAATTTTTGTTGTATATTGCAACAGCCAATTCAACCTGGTTATTAGTTTCCTGCATGTACATTCTTATCACTTGTGGGTTAGTTAGTTTAGTTATATTTTAAAACTGTTGTATGGCTTGGTTATTAGACATTATTGTGGATTGGAAATATTTCTATATTTTAATTAATTAATACTTGATATTCTTATATCTTTAATATTTTTACTTGTATATCATACATGTTTAACTTAAGGGTAGATATTACTGGATAATAATTTATTATGATATTAATTCGTTTATCGTATTAACTATTATAATAATAGTTAATACGATAGTATTATTATATCGACAGTTATCTCACTTTACTTTCATTTTACTGGCTCAGTCTCGTCTTCTAAAACTTTGCTCCTTCGTCTAGAAGAAGACTTCTTTAATAGATATAATGATATTATAGTACGCATTATAATTATTACAATTTACATTAATTTTCTCTATTAAACTTTCAGTTAAGGTTAGAGTATTATTGCAGTTGGATATTATAGTTAATTAAGATTGTGACTAGAAATTTTTAATTTATTTCCAATCCACATCATAAATGTCCCAAGGTGCTTTCTTTATTCCAGGTTAGCAGTCTCAGTAGCCATAGGGATTTCCATAACAATAATAAAATATGTTTTAAGGAATGAATCCGTAGCAAGGTTATCAAAATCCGCCACCGCCAGCCCAAAATGCCTATATGCCATAAGTTGCTCAAGTTTCTCCTTAATTACCTCAATAACAGGTTGGTCCCAATTTACCTCAGTTTACAGCTTATAACCAGCCACAACAACAGTACAACGCTCAGCAATATAACGCTCAGCCATCCAAGGAGCTGAGACTTGCCGTTTCAAACGCCGAGCAGACTCTTAAGCAAATTGAGAAGATAACAAGCATCCCACGTGCGCAATTCCTCGCTCAAAATCCAACCATCACCACCTTGAACAAGGCCCAGGAGCTTTTGGAGCTCAAAATCAACCAGGTTCACTTTGAAAAAATTGACAGTGTCCTATATCTGCTCATTCACAAGTTCCAACTGTTGGAGACCGAGAACCAGCCCACGAGCCTCCTCGACCAGTTCCTCAGAGAGCAAGAGCTGCTCAAAAACGCGTTCGTTGAAGAACCAGCTCCAACCGCTCAAATGAGCTAAAATCAAGTAACTGTTGGAAATAATCAACCTGTGCAGGGATTGAACCTGGGAGCACAAGGAGGTGTCTAGGGAATGAATGTCCCAGGGCTTAATTTAGGAAGTCCACAAGGTCAACCAATGAATGGTTAAAATATTAATTTAAGCGGCTCAATGGGAGTAAATAGCCCGATTTCAAGCTCACAAAGTGGGTTCGGAAACGTTCCTCCACAATCAGGAATGCCAATGAACTAGGCACCAATTAACAATGTAGTTAATAACCCAATGAATAACACATTTGGTGCAAATATGTCTCCACAAAGTAATATGAATCCATAGGCTAACTATAATATGCCTCCTCAATAATCAACGAATGCACCATTTGGTAATATCGGTGCTCAGATTAATCCAGCCTAGGGGATTCCAACCTAAGGTGTATCTGTTAATCCAATGAATGGAGCTTAAGTTTAGTATGGAGGAATGCCAGTTAATAACCCACCAATCCTTCCCAACTAGTAACCAATGAATGCGATACCATCTCCTGTACAAAAATACGCTGTTTAAGTTGGCACAAGTGCATATCCAGATAGTTTAAATGATGTTGGAACTTATTTAACAAACAACCTAAAAGGAATTAATTTTGAAGTACAACAAAACGATTTAATTTTGTATTGCGATAACACCAGGTTACCTGAAGTAAGACGTTATATCAATGATATAACAACTAAATTGCCTCAAATTCAGGTGACTGAACACAGAATATAATGAGTGACTTCATTTAAATTAACATATTCATATTATTTAATAATTCGAATTGTCTACTTCATCAAATTGTCTACTAATTTAAATTATAATATAAATTCTTACATTATATTGCCCAACAAATAATAATTTTCAACATATCGTAATAATTTTAAAATCAAATACAATTTAAACAAATTAGAACTAGACACTAAATTACCCATACCCCCTCTTTAACCCCAAATCCATTAACACGCCAAATTCCGCGTCCACTCCAAAACGAGAAAGTCAAAACTAAACTATTCAATTCAATCGATTGTGAACGCGTCCTCGGCGTAAACTCTCAGATTCCTCCCGAACGAATCTGACGCGGATACGTTAACCCTTTTCACCCAGCCTGAATCTGAGAACGAATTGTTACCTCCGCTCCCAAAACGAAATCGGAATAATAATAATCAGTTCGGGTAAAATGTTGAACTGCCTGAAAACGTTAAAAGAATGGGAAAACTAACGAAAATTCTGAACTAAACGGTTAACAGCTTCGTTGACTTCAATCTGAGCAAATAATCGCTAACTGAAGAGAACACACAAGATAGCTACCAAAATAATTCACAATAAGGATAAATAATACAATATGTAGTTACTGACGCTGAATAAACAATTCAACTACTTGAACTTGAAATGGGAATTGACAGAACACAATTTTTATGCTAGCAAGCAGAATACGAAATCGTAAACGAACAATAATAACTGCTTACCCTCACAATAATCGAAAAATACGCAGAATAAATAAAAAACCTGCTCTTCTACAAAATCAAAACACAATTTTCATGCGACAGTGAAAACACACCAAAACAAAATGATGACCTGGAATTATCATCAATATCAGATGACTTGTTGGAATCCTTCAATATTCAATAATTTTATAATTCCAACCAAGAGATCCAGAGCATTCAGTTTGATTCGCACTAGGAGCAAAGTTATTCTGTCCTAATGGACGACCCACACTCAAAGGAAAAATCAAGTAATGCGTTGGAAGCGCAACAATAATTAGAAACCGTAGTATCTTAAGAGCTTTCCCATCAATAACGAGTTCAAAATATTCTCAAGTTAATAAAAGATCAAGAGTAATTACAACTAGAAAGCGTACAAAATATTCAACCCAAAAATATTAATTAGAAAGAATAAGAGAAAATGTATAAGTAGCTAATTAAATTCAATAAACAGGTATAAAAATAAATTGCAAAGATGTAGAAACAACAACAGAAACTGCTAAATAATATCGAAATGCTAAAGCAATAAGAGATGATGATGGTAGATTTGTATAGAATGCAGTTCGCAAATAACTCGATGTTGACTCATATAACATACAATATTGTTATTAACATGCAAAATATGCCAGACAATTCATATTTGTTACTTTCAGATTGTTTCAACGAGCTGATGAAAAATATATCAATTAAATAATAGACAAACAAAGACGTTAGTATCGTTTGCAATGATTCTGAATTAGATTAAGTTAAATAATATTTAAATTTAATTGAAATTAATGATAAAAAATTAACTTATAGAATTGACATTGAACGTTACGACGGAAAATAAAAAGATATAGAATAGTAATTGAATTATGTCGTAATTGTCAACATGAAAGGACTTCCTAAATATTACAGTTCTATATTTTACGAACATTTTTAAGAAATAGTTTAATGCATATCTATTAAAGTACTTAGAAATAATAACATAGAAATAGTATGCTAAAAGCAATAATTAGAGAATGTTAAGAATGCTGTAAGTATCAAAGTAGACAATTAAATATTATAGTTTACTTATAAAATGAAGTGATTTAGACTAATTGCTCATTAAATATATCTTTCATTTTAATAGGACCGAAACATCTCCTACTGTGATCAACTTAATATTGCACTGTGATTATTCATCAATAGCTTAAAGAGTAGCTCGTTACTATTTGCTTACAAGATTGATAATGACTTATGCAATCCCAGAATAAGCAAAATATGTGTCAAAGTTGGGGATTTCCATCATTATCAGAAGCTTCTAACTATCACCATCTGACTATTCATTAATAGCAACCAAGTAACCCATGTCATACTCTTTATATGTGTGATGTTCTATTTTCATGAAGTTAACCGTATCCAACATTAATTACTGTATATCCTTTAAATTTTGAATAGAATTAGCATAGATAAATATATTATTTTATTTGATTTTAATTATCTCTTGAAGATACTTCATTTTATTATCTTAACAATTAATTTTAAGATGTTTTATATCATAACAATCGTAAAAAATTATATTCATTAGCAGTAACTTTGTTGTTTTCTGAATATCTAACGAGTTTATATGTAATAGTTTATTTCGTATCATCTTAATTAATTGCGCCTGGTATCTTTAATCATTAATTTGTTTACTATCAATATTCACTGAATTTTCATCACATATAATGTTGTCAAAATATATTTATATTGCGTTTTTCTCTATTTCATTTTGCTCACTATTACACAAACACAATATTATTGCATTCGTTACGTTTGGTGAGTATAATTGGATGTTCTATTAGTGCTACGCCACAAAAAATAGTTTATTAAGTGGAAATATTTCGTTTTCAACTTGAAGCCATTCATTTAATTAGTTTTCGTCCTGATCATAAATCGTAAATCCTTGTTAAGTTTGATTTAGTTATAACTATATAAATATTAATGAATATGTACCATCATCGTATTTTCGCCCTGTAAGTATTTGTAAAATTGCTTGGAGTTGCAGAATATTTTACGCATTTATTTAAATATTTGGAGAGTGTGTTATTAGCTCTCGGGCTAAATCTGTATTTAAATTCTTAAAAATAATCATAAATCGTAAATTCTTGTCTATATTTTAACATTTAATCCTTAATATTAAACAACACATAAATATTTAGAACAATACAAGTCATTAAAAGCGAATTTTATAATATATTTACATACATTTGTATTAAACAAATTTTCTTATTTAGTAAATCAAGAAGAATTAATATTATCTAAATGTTATAAATTAATGTAATTTTATTTAATATAATATATTTTGTGTTTCCATTTCAATTATGAATCTCAAATACTAGCATCTACGAAATAGAACTAGAGAAATGTCCAGAGAAATGTCCAGAAATAGTTCAATATAATCGATAATCAATTAATCTTCATAAATTAATTTAAAATAATTATAAAATGAAAATGTTGATAATATCACTTTATTTGAACAACCAGAAGAATAAGTACAAACTTTAATTGATGAATTACCACCACGAACAATTTAAAGTTAAAATTCACTTACACCACAAGTAGGGTAATTGTCAAAAATGGCCTAATAATATTCTTCTTACTAATTTAATTATTCAGGGAATAGTTCAGAAAATAAATCTTCATCATCCGATCTACCAGATAATTATAAGTAACTCAGCAGACTTTCATAGCTGGCTAAAAGTTAAGCATCATTAAATGTTAGTTTAAATAAAGTATCATCTATTAATTTATCCAGTTCTCCTGAAAATTTAAGTTTATTTATGGATAAAAACTAATCAAACAATAAAACGTCAATATTAGCTAAAAAAGCTGTTAATGCTTCAAAAATTAAAGAAAATCTAATGTAGATTGTTGTTGAAAACGGCGAATAACTGGTGTAACTCATTGAATTTAGCTTAGAACTAAATAAAAGTACGTTGTTCGAAGAAAGTGTAGATATTAAAATACTAAATGAAATGCAATAGATGGTATCGCTAACTATTAAAGATGAATTCTATGATAAAGTTAAGGATATTATTTACAATCACATAAGCAAAAGCAATAAACCTCCTGAATTTAGTATAGCTAATTCTAATGAAAACAGCAACAATTCCAACCAAGAGATCCAGAGCATTCAGTTTGATTCGCACTAGGAGCAAAGTTATTCTGTCCTAATGGACGACCCACACTCAAAGGAAAAATCAAGTAATGTGTTGGAAGCGCAACAATAATTAGAAACCGTAGTATCTTAAGAGCTTTCCCATCAATAACGAGTTCAAAATATTCTCAAGTTAATAAAAGATCAAGAGTAATTACAACTAGAAAGCGTACAAAATATTCAACCCAAAAATATTAATTAGAAAGAATAAGAGAAAATGTATAAGTAGCTAATTAAATTCAATAAACAGGTATAAAAATAAATTGCAAAGATGTAGAAACAACAACAGAAACTGCTAAATAATATCGAAATGCTAAAGCAATAAGAGATGATGATGGTAGATTTGTATAGAATGCAGTTCGCAAATAACTCGATGTTGACTCATATAACATACAATATTGTTATTAACATGCAAAATATGCCAGACAATTCATATTTGTTACTTTCAGATTGTTTCAACGAGCTGATGAAAAATATATCAATTAAATAATAGACAAACAAAGACGTTAGTATCGTTTGCAATGATTCTGAATTAGATTAAGTTAAATAATATTTAAATTTAATTGAAATTAATGATAAAAAATTAACTTATAGAATTGACATTGAACGTTACGACGGAAAATAAAAAGATATAGAATAGTAATTGAATTATGTCGTAATTGTCAACATGAAAGGACTTCCTAAATATTACAGTTCTATATTTTACGAACATTTTTAAGAAATAGTTTAATGCATATCTATTAAAGTACTTAGAAATAATAACATAGAAATAGTATGCTAAAAGCAATAATTAGAGAATGTTAAGAATGCTGTAAGTATCAAAGTAGACAATTAAATATTATAGTTTACTTATAAAATGAAGTGATTTAGACTAATTGCTCATTAAATATATCTTTCATTTTAATAGGACCGAAACATCTCCTACTGTGATCAACTTAATATTGCACTGTGATTATTCATCAATAGCTTAAAGAGTAGCTCGTTACTATTTGCTTACAAGATTGATAATGACTTATGCAATCCCAGAATAAGCAAAATATGTGTCAAAGTTGGGGATTTCCATCATTATCAGAAGCTTCTAACTATCACCATCTGACTATTCATTAATAGCAACCAAGTAACCCATGTCATACTCTTTATATGTGTGATGTTCTATTTTCATGAAGTTAACCGTATCCAACATTAATTACTGTATATCCTTTAAATTTTGAATAGAATTAGCATAGATAAATATATTATTTTATTTGATTTTAATTATCTCTTGAAGATACTTCATTTTATTATCTTAACAATTAATTTTAAGATGTTTTATATCATAACAATCGTAAAAAATTATATTCATTAGCAGTAACTTTGTTGTTTTCTGAATATCTAACGAGTTTATATGTAATAGTTTATTTCGTATCATCTTAATTAATTGCGCCTGGTATCTTTAATCATTAATTTGTTTACTATCAATATTCACTGAATTTTCATCACATATAATGTTGTCAAAATATATTTATATTGCGTTTTTCTCTATTTCATTTTGCTCACTATTACACAAACACAATATTATTGCATTCGTTACGTTTGGTGAGTATAATTGGATGTTCTATTAGTGCTACGCCACAAAAAATAGTTTATTAAGTGGAAATATTTCGTTTTCAACTTGAAGCCATTCATTTAATTAGTTTTCGTCCTGATCATAAATCGTAAATCCTTGTTAAGTTTGATTTAGTTATAACTATATAAATATTAATGAATATGTACCATCATCGTATTTTCGCCCTGTAAGTATTTGTAAAATTGCTTGGAGTTGCAGAATATTTTACGCATTTATTTAAATATTTGGAGAGTGTGTTATTAGCTCTCGGGCTAAATCTGTATTTAAATTCTTAAATATTGGAAATTCTTATGTCATTGAAGTGATATTTTAGACATGCAAATAATGTAATTATTTAATATAACATTAATACCACATCAATGCAATAACTAACAGAACTTGTGAATTAATTTACAAATAGCGAATAAACAGACGAATAAACGTTAAGAAAATAAATAAGTACAATAAATGAAATTATTTAAATGTAAAAATCTAAAACAATAGATAAGTTTGATGAAATTCAGTTATAATATTTATAAAATACATTTGATAATTAAGTTAAATTGAAATTAGGTAAGTTAAATTAATTAGATAAAGAAAAAATATCGAATATGTCTATAATTCAAGTTTTAGATTAAATTAATCGAGTTATGAGTGAAGAAAATGAAAGAGCACAAAATATCTTAACGTCATTAAGAGAATCTACGGATGTTTTGCGTACCATAGGTGTGTCACATGATAAAATAGCTACATGTGCTGAAACTGGAAGAGGTTTAGTTAATAATATAAAGTAAAACGAAGCAAAAGATAGACTTATAATAGGCTCATTATTTTTCGTCTTTATTATAGTTAGTATATGGATAATTTTCAAAAGAATTAGAAACGTTCTCAAAATATTTTTCTTTTGGGTATGAAATACAGTGATATTCATCTTTATTTAAGATTATTTTTATATTCACTCCAATCGAATAATGCAAAATATAGATAGTTACGCTGGTTAAGTAATAATGTGTGTAAATACATTGTTAAGAAAGCTTAAAATAACAACATAGTTGTGTTAATTAGTATAAATAACTCCAGAAATAGTCAAAGCTTTTGCCGAATACTATTTTGACCACAAAGTGGATCCGTTAATTTCTCATTTAGAAAAAACACTGTAATGCCCGTTACGTCATTTGAACACGTCTGCGTTTAACCGCGGTGATATATTTAACTGCTTGGCCTTGTGCGAGATCGTGTACAATTTAATCGCGTAGAAAATTCAGCTTCCTCCTTTCCCGGTTTTCAACGACGAGGTGGTAGAGTATCTGAAGGAGAAGAAGAATACGATGCAGGCATAGGCTGCCTGGCTTTCCGAGCACGGCCAGCGGAATCCGGCTGGAGTCCTGGTCGCCAGCAACCTCACCGACCAGTATATGAACCGCGTTCAATAGAGCAACACGGAGATAATCAACATCGACCTCAACAACCTTTTCGACCAGTACCTGAAGCCGATCATGGACAAGTACTACAGACCTTATCAGTCCGAGCGCGAGATCAAGTACACCGAGCACAGAATGCGCAGGAAGCTCGAGGACACCGTATCTCTGGCCTCCAAGTAGCGCGAAATAGACTCGAACAGGTTCTCAATTCAACTCAGAAATCTAGTCAACGAACAGTTACAACAAGCCGTTGTGATAGAACGGAGGAACTTAGTAGATGAAGCCAAGTGGAGAACGGACGAGAAGCGGTACCTCCGCTCCCAAAACAAGAACCTGAACGAAGCGCTCATGCTCAGGAAGAAGAACGAGAACGACCTCCAGAAAGAGGAGTACGAAAGAAACATGCGGCTCATGCAGGACATCAGGAGAGAAGAACTGGTGTACGTGAAGAACAACAGAAGGCAGGACGAGAAGAAGGCGATCGAGGGCATCAGGAACATGATCCTCCAAACTAAAACCGGCATGGTGGAGCCGGGCGTGTTCAAGGAAGAAATCGGAGCGCAAGTAAACCAGAGACTCAGGGTGTATGCAGGAGCGGAAAGAGAGATCATGGAAAACACGCGCGGAGACCAGGCATACAAGCAGAGAATCCTCGGACTGGGAAAGAACCTCGAAGAAGGACTCATCGACAAGTGACTGTGAAATAATAATATATGTTAATCTGAGTTGCCATGAAAATTTTATTAAAATATTAAATCGCAATCATTCAATTTAGAGAATACACAAAATATTGCAGTAGCTTGGCGTCAATCGTTATCTGCTGCAGAACGTACTGCGCTTGGTTCAGGTAGTCGTGGCTAACCACGATTTGAATATCACCGGAATTATTCGCCTGAATACTAGCGAACGGCAAGTTCTGCCGAAGATAACCCCAGATCTGCTGGTTGTACTTCCCGCACTACATATTCTCGTTCCTGATCGATATAGAGTATTGGCGTTGTTGATACTGAACATATTTAATTTAAGTTGACACTTGTGGTGCATACTGCTAGGCTTCATTCTCTTGTTGCAGCAGGTGTTGGAAGTCGGGTCCGTACGGCAAAAGCGCCTCTTCCGCGTTGGTGGAGAATTAGTTCGTCCGAACCACATTTTACTACGCTTTGGGAAAACGAGCTTTTTAGGATCTTTGCTGTTTGTTCATTGATGTGGAAACGAGCATCTACTAAATGCCTTTAAATTCGTTGTATAAAAGAAATCTCTTAATCCATAATTCCGATAATATTGGTGACGAACTTAAGGTAAGTTAAATATAATTTACAAGTTCTGTTGTAATACAAAATATAATAGTTACCGCCACCGCGTTCCGAATTAAAATCTCTAGCTTCGTAACGAATGTCTTGGAAGTTCTACACAAATATCAACAATTTTGCTGAATATTTAAGCAATGTTGGGAAATTGCTACTGGTATCGCTGTATAGTATATATGCGAAACCAGCACCCACTCCATTATATCGATGACCTGCGTCGCCTACCCCACCCGCCAGCAAGTGATCACCTCTCCTCTCGCGAACTCCACCGGCAGACAGCTCCAGTGGAAGAGCGTGAAGAAGACCGCGTGCCCGAGCCTCTTCAGCCCGGTCCAGAGCCAGCTCGCCTTCTTCGGCTCCGTGATCATGAGGCCCGCCGCCGAGGAGAGCCAGTTGCCATATTTTTAGTGAATTATTAGCATTGTACATTCTAGTTTTACATTCTATTTTTACGAATGATTTTATGATTATTTTACAAATTTCTGCAATGATTAAAATTGTCATTAGATGAATTAAATAGATCTTGGTATTGTCGATATGGTTTCAGTTAAGTCATTTTGAACTCAATTCCTCCTTGAAGTGTGATTATGAGATTGATTATGAGAGTTTTTGAAAGTGATATTAATACTAAGCTGAGATTACTATGAAGTAATTTTATTTGGATTATAATATATATTTCGTATAATATTTATATATTTATTTTCATCTTGAAATCACTTTCACGAATTTGGATAACATTGGTGACGAACTTAAGGTAAGTTAAATATAATTTACAAGTTCTGTTGTAATACAAAATATAATAGTTACCGCCACCGCGTTCCGAATTAAAATCTCTAGCTTCGTAACGAATGTCTTGGAAGTTCTACACAAATATCAACAATTTTGCTGAATATTTAAGCAATGTTGGGAAATTGCTACTGGTATCGCTGTATAGTATATATGCGAAACCAGCACCCACTCCATTATATCGATGACCTGCGTCGCCTACCCCACCCGCCAGCAAGTGATCGCCTCTCCTCTCGCGAACTCCACCGGCAGACAGCTCCAGTGGAAGAGCGTGAAGAAGACCGCGTGCCCGAGCCTCTTCAGCCCGGTCCAGAGCCAGCTCGCCTTCTTCGGCTCCGTGATCATGAGGCCCGCCGCCGAGGAGAGCCAGTTGCCATATTTTTAGTGAATTATTAGCATTGTACATTCTAGTTTTACATTCTATTTTTGTGAATGATATTAATATTATATTACTAAATTATGATTTGATTAAAACCGTCGTAAAAGATTGAATGACTAAATAGATCTTGGTATTGTCGATATGGTTTCAGTTAAGTCATTTTGAACTCAATTCCTCCTTGAAGTGTGATTATGAGATTGATTATGAGAGTTTTTGAAAGTGATATTAATACTAAGCTGAGATTACTATGAAGTAATTTTATTTGGATTATAATATATATTTCGTATAATATTTATATATTTATTTTCATCTTGAAATCACTTTCACGAATTTGGATAACATTGGTGACGAACTTAAGGTAAGTTAAATATAATTTACAAGTTCTGTTGTAATACAAAATATAATAGTTACCGCCACCACGTTCCGAATTAAAATCTCTAGCTTCGTAACGAATGTCTTGGAAGTTCTACACAAATATCAACAATTTTGCTGAATATTTAAGCAATGTTGGAAATTGCTACTGGTATCGCTGTATAGTATATATGCAACCAGCACCCACTCCATTATATCGATGACCTGCGTCGCCTACCCCACCCGCCAGCAAGTGATCGCCTCTCCTCTCGCGAACTCCACCGGCAGACAGCTCCAGTGGAAGAGCGTGAAGAAGACCGCGTGCCCGAGCCTCTTCAGCCCGGTCCAGAGCCAGCTCGCCTTCTTCGGCTCCGTGATCATGAGGCCCGCCGCCGAGGAGAGCCAGTTGCCATATTTTTAGTGAATTATTAGCATTGTACATTCTAGTTTTACATTCTATTTTTGTGAATGATATTAATATTATATTACTAAATTATGATTTGATTAAAACCGTCGTAAAAGATTGAATGACTAAATAGATCTTGGTATTGTCGATATGGTTTCAGTTAAGTCATTTTGAACTCAATTCCTCCTTGAAGTGTGATTATGAGATTGATTATGAGAGTTTTTGAAAGTGATATTAATACTAAGCTGAGATTACTATGAAGTAATTTTATTTGGATTATAATATATATTTCGTATAATATTTATATATTTATTTTCATCTTGAAATCACTTTCACGAATTTGGATAACATTGGTGACGAACTTAAGGTAAGTTAAATATAATTTACAAGTTCTGTTGTAATACAAAATATAATAGTTACCGCCACCACGTTCTGAATTAAAATCTCTAGCTTCGTAACGAATGTCTTGGAAGTTCTACACAAATATCAACAATTTTGCTGAATATTTAAGCAATGTTGGGAAATTGCTACTGGTATCGCTGTATAGTATATATGCGAAACCAGCACCCACTCCATTATATCGATGACCTGCGTCGCCTACCCCACCCGCCAGCAAGTGATCGCCTCTCCTCTCGCGAACTCCACCGGCAGACAGCTCCAGTGGAAGAGCGTGAAGAAGACCGCGTGCCCGAGCCTCTTCAGCCCGGTCCAGAGCCAGCTCGCCTTCTTCGGCTCCGTGATCATGAGGCCCGCCGCCGAGGAGAGCCAGTTGCCATATTTTTAGTGAATTATTAGCATTGTACATTCTAGTTTTACATTCTATTTTTGTGAATGATATTAATATTATATTACTAAATTATGATTTGATTAAAACCGTCGTAAAAGATTGAATGACTAAATAGATCTTGGTATTGTCGATATGGTTTCAGTTAAGTCATTATGTCTATTACGAGAGTTTTTGAAAGTAACTATAGTTTGCTGACCTGATGGGAGGTAAGAGATGAAGATGAAATTTAACAGAACCTTGATATTTCCGATAAGGTTCCCGTTTCGAACTGAATCTTTAAAGTATTATTGTCGATAAGGTTACAGTTTAGATTAGTTAAGGAAGTCTATTTGGATTATAATATATATTTCTACCACAATACTTAGAATCATCTTGAAATCACTTTCATGTCTTGATCACGAACATGAGGCAGCCTATGGTGACGAGGAACGCGGCGTGGAGCAGGATGATGGCGAGCGAGATGCCCACGATCATGCCCTTGGTTCCCTTGAATGTGCGGACGTATCTCAGTCCGTGGTACACGATGAAGATCTGGCTCCAGGCGGCGCATACGCTGTATATGATGATGGCGACCGTCCTCATCACCTTCGCGGTAGTTATGATGGACGAGATAGGATAGAATATGAATATTGGGATCAGGATGGTCATGGAGTACACGATCAAGTCGAGCAGAACCATGTAGCTGATGTCCTCCATGTCCATGCACCAGCAGATGGCGCCCAAGAGAGCGGGGACTAAAAACGCGTAACCGGCGAGAACACCGCTGAATATACCGATGGTAGAAGCCTGAGCACCAACGTCAGAAGTGCTTTGAACCATAGCAGTGATTACTCCAGAAACGAAAGCGGCGAAGATTAGTGTAATAACGTTCCAAACTGGATACCAGAGATCTGGTTTAGTCTGTATAACATCAGCTATAAAGTCACCCTTGAAAATGATGAGCGATTACAAACAACGTTAAAATACTTCAGCAGTTGTGCTTTAAAAGAATTGTTACCAATATACTAACTTAAATACTTTAGTGCAGCCTTCCGGTATATTTTCATTAACTAAATTAGTAACAGCAGCTGGAGGAGCTCCCATAAGCCCTTCAGAATACTGTACTTAGGGCTAACCATATTATTGATTGTTGGCTGTAGGATCAAAGTCTGCCATATTAATAATGAAGTGGCGATATGGATTGCTTCGAATATTTTTATAATTTAGAACATATAAATTATGTTACACTCCAAGCGCAAAATGTCCAATAAAGATGAGTAAGAAGTTTAATAGGAAGAAATACTGGAATAGAATGAAGAGGTTGCAGAAGAAGAGTATGTAGAAGAAGAAATTTAATAAGAAACAATTTAAAATAATATACCTTAACCATTACCAAGTTTATCAACTTCTTAATTGTCTAAGGAAGAATTAGCGTATGGTTGCACATTCTTTTCCAATGCTCATGGATACACAAATCCACTTAACGTTGTAACACCTAAAGCGCTTTAAACTCGATTTGCTCCAATTTAGAATATGTCACTTCATGCTGCAGAAACTCTATTACGCCCACCTTTTAAACCCAGTACAGGTAGAAATTTCGCTGAGTCAAAATAGATGAAAGATTTGCAACTGTAATGCTTAGCTCCATGTGAAATTCAAGAAATTATGGATTATCGAGTAGGCGCAGGTGATAAGCAGGATGCCGCTTTAGAAAGCTTCAAATTACTTGGTGCTAAAGATGAACATGATAAAGTTCATGTAAATTAATTAGCAGCCTTATTAGTTGATTGTTATTAAAATTTAGATTATTAACTATCATGTGTTGATGATTACTAAATGCATTGCAAATACATACAAGAATAACTAGAGCAAATGGAAAAGAAAAATCCAGAATTAAAATTAACAAAGAAAAAAGAACAACCATTTAAACTTGCTCCAGAGGAAGATATTGTTGCTGTTATAAAAATGTCCATTGGTGATAAAGATTATATTTATTTAGATGACTGGAGATCATTCTTTAAAAACGTAAGCGAATTAGTATTTCAAGATTATAGAAAATAAATTGAACGGAAGTGAATTCATATAAATCACATAATTTTAAAAATTATACATATTTAAACATAAAACTCAAGCTTAAGAAAGAACTCTAGATAAATGTTCAGTTACCAAACGTTCAATTAACTTATTGATCGTTGGATGGCTTGGAATCAATTCTTATTTAACGACTTTTCTTTGTTTTAACATCTCATAATTAATTTTTCCTTTATGATATTTTACAGAACTTGCATTTAACGAATCAAAAATATTTGGGTGACTAGATTCTTAAATTAATGTTTCATAATAAAACATGTCTGAATAAACAAGTGGTAAACAAAAATCTTCATGTTTAGTGGAGATTTCTTGACCATAAAGAAGATAAATGCATCCTTTTTTATACTTCTTTGAGCTAGCATTAAGGGCATCAAAAATATTAGGGTGATAAATGTTCATTAAGATATGTTCGTAATATAGCATATCAGAAAATGATTGTGGCATAATAAATTAATCGTTTTGCTCATGTTCTTTCTTATACGGTTAATAGATCATACTGAGTGAAACTTTTCCTTTGCGGTACTTATTTGAATGAGTAAGTAAAAGTCCTACTTTAGAAAACATCTAAAAAAGAATAGTTACTATTTATGCAGGGAAAGTATTTAAAAACGTAAATATTTATGACTATTTTGTTGTTCAACATAGAGAAGTGTATTTAAAATTTGATCTTTCTACAAAAATTTGTATGATTTTGATCATTTTCATTTCACTTTAAATGAGTGAAAGTGAGATGCCGACGAAATAGTGGTATGAGTACGAGAAGTCTCAGTTGATTGATATTGCTGAGTCTTATGGCAAGAATCGTATAAAGTGGAAGGATGTGTGTATGTCTTTTCCGGGCACGAGTCCTCATTAGTGCAAGGTGATGTATTACACAGTGTTGCGTAGGAAGGACTGTCCGTCTACTAAGTTCGAGGACAGTGCCTTTTCGATTCCTGAGTTGGAGAAGTTGGCGATTGCGTACATGAAGATGCGCGAGTTTGGTCCCGAGCTCACCATGGAGGACCGGGAGCTCATTTACTACACTTGTTTCCCGGACAAGGCCTACAACACGATTGTGCGCTCCACCTCCGAGCACATGATCCGCTGGAGGCGCTACCAGTACCAAATTAAGATAATGCTCGAGGGAAAATATCAGTTAGTGAACCAGTAAATAACCCTCAAACTGTTCGAAGCGACAAAAAACGTTATTCTGAACGAAACGGACATCGGAAAACTCTACACGAAACTTTTTGGCGATGATGAACGACTTCAAAAGTGGAAGGAAAACACGAGAACGTGGTACGAAACTGTCAAACTGAAGGAACTGGACTGATTTTTATTTTAAACTATTGTTTTAGTTTTAAATTAAAATTAGTCATTAATAATTGATTGTCATTTATGTTTAGGTTTTATAACTATAAATTTGAATCTGTTTTATTAAATGATACCATTTAGAATAATATAAATCAAGTAATAGATACTAAGTATTTATCAAAAGTAAACCAAGAATTGTTGGTAAACAAGGAGTTATTAGACTCAGTGTTGAAATAATTGATAAAGCTATCCAGTTTACCACAAATAAAAATCACACACATGAATACGTTTCTGACACATAACATTTAATATTGAAATGTAATTAGTTATATATATACTTTATGAATACCTATAACGTTTTTAAATTCAATACTGTACATTTTACCTGTATTTTTGTCTAAAATACATCTAGTTCTAAGAGATAATAAAATACACTGAATAGTGTTTTTGTAGATTGGTGAAATACAGGATATATTTCCTGAAGCTAGTTAATAAAGCTATTTTATTAATTCTATCGCAATATTATTAAATAGTTATAAATAGCATATTGACATTTACAATCAAATCTTTAAGATATTGTCTATATTTCAGTAAAATCATAATAGATACATAAATATTAATATATCTCCCCACTTCTAATGACATATTAACTTAAAGCTGATTGTATTAGCCAGTGTATAAATGGACACTGTTAGTTAGCTAAAAGTTAAACTAAATAATATCAATGTAAATTAAATAGCAATAGCAATAACAATAGCACATCTGGTTAGACTTTTATTTTAGTATTTCTCACTCCTGTATTTATAATGATCTTTATGACTTTAGTATTTAGCTGTTGTAAAAAGTAAAAACTAGCTAAACATAAGAAGATTAATAATAATGTTGTAGTTAGTTAACCAGAACAAAGTTTGGAAATATATTTACCTTCACCAATATTTGTTGTTGAATACAAAACTGCATAAATATTACCTATAGATTTGTGTAACTAGCAATAATTACAAATGCCTATGATGCCAATTATGAAGTGAATGCAATTGAAATCTATATAATCTTTTCATTATATTTCAGATATAACAGTATTCGTCAAGCCATTTACAATTTCTTTAATAGACTATTAACATTTCTAGAGTTAGTCAAAGAATCCAGAATTCCACAAAACGACTTTTGATTTTACGCATCCAGTAACAGGTCCAAAGCAAACTGGGCAAGTCATTTCGTTTTTGCAAGAAAAGCATACAGAACATCCGCATGGTTTAATAATGAATCTGTCATTGTGGTTTTAAGCGCCTAAAGTTGGTGATTTCCGTTCAGGAACAGATTCGAACGGGATGTACGAAGCCTGCGTGAGATATGTTGATTATTCGTTGGTTGATTCTACTCCGGATTTAAACGCGAAGTCATTTTCCAGCTTTATGAGTGATTTTTCTGTTTGCATGTATTATTGTATTTTGCTTTTCTTGCATCCTGCGTAGGTCATGCATCCTTGGCATCCTGTGTTTCCTTTGAGTATGTAAAGTGAGTTGAACGCTGCTAGTTATATGCTGATCATTTATAGCGCTTTTATCATGTGGAAGTCAATTTGCACTCCGTAGAGTGCTTTTACGTGGTTTTCTGGCATTCCGGTTACGTCAACTATCTTTCTGATGCGTAGGTTCCGCAGCATTTGAATCTCTCTGATAGCTGCTTCGTGTGCCGTTCCAATTTAATCTAAAACCAGATTCTTCTTCCTCTGAATTGTGTTTTTGAACACCTCCAGATTTTGTGATTCTTATTTTGATTTGGCATAAAGTTTATTCTACAGAGAGCTCTCAATTGTTTTTAGTTTTATTTTAAGTTGCTCTCTCACTTGATTGTTGATTGCGTTTTCGTTAATTATTTCTTCTTGAACTGTTTTATTTTGAACGGGAGTGGTTTTAAAAGTTTTATTTTGAACGTATTCGACCGATTTTGGCGGTTAAAACGGAGCAAAAGTTGCTTTTGGGAGGAAAACGGGCTCCTTATTTTATACTTGTTTGTTTTTTATCGTTTAATTTATTATATTCGGGTTCTAGTGGTTGATTTTAAGGGCAGATTTGGAGGACTGAGGGCGATTCTGGAGCGGAATGAACTCCTGCTCAATAACGCGCAGTTTTTACACCGAGGACGAGTGGATCGACTCGTGAAGGGAAGCCTCGTCGTCGAGCTTGGTCTGGAAGAGCTTGGAGTGGTTCGGAGCGGGCGGGTTATTGGAATACAAGAGAGAACTGGAGGAATTAGTCGTTTTTATCGTCATTGGCGTGTTCTTCGGAATCAAATACTGAGACTAGAATGAAGGAGAGGGCTCCACAAACTATGGGCGGTGATTTTTCTGTATTATTTACACTTGAGGAGACTATGCAGATTTTTAAGGCTTCGCAGACTAAATCTGCCTCTTGTAGGATTAGGGGCGCGCTATTTTACTCTGCTACGGTTCGTTGTACTGCAAAAACGGAGTCTGCATGACAATACCAGACTTATTGGGCTCAACAGTATTGCTGGAAGCCAAAGTCAAAAAATTCTTGGCATCTAAACTTTTTTACGCACGCATTGGAGTAGCTTAGCGTTTATGAGGTGCAACTTTTAACTCCAAAATTGAAGGATCATTATACAATTTTGCAGCTATGTCAAGCGAATTTATAAAAAACGGATTTCCAGGTAGTTGCGTTTGGAGTGTTAAATATCAATAAAATATAACAATAAAATATTAAAATAGTTAAACCATGTTTAAAAGTTCAATAAATAATCATTAACTTTGTTTTCAACTATCATTAGTCCCTGCTCTCTTGGGCGCCATCTGCTGGTGCATGGACATGGAGGACATCAGCTACATGGTTCTGCTCGACTTGATCGTGTACTCCATGACCATCCTGATCCCAATATTCATATTCTATCCGATCTCGTCCATCATAACTACCGCGAAGGTGATGAGGACGGTCGCCATCATCATATACAGCGTGTGCGCCGCCTGGAGCCAGATCTTCATCGTGTACCACGGACTGAGATACGTCCGCACATTCAAGGGAACCAAGGGCATGATCGTGGGCATCTCGCTCGCCATCATCCTGCTCCACGCCGCGTTCCTCGTCACCATAGGCTGCCTCATGTTCGTGATCAAGACATGAAAGTGATTTCAAGATGATAATAAGTATTGTAGTAGAAATATTATAATCATAAATAAACTTACTAAACTGAAACCTTATCGACAATACCGATGTATTTAATCAATCTATATTTCACGATAAATTGAATCATATCATAAATTTAGTAGTATAATCATAAAATCATTCACAAAAATAGAATGTAAAACTATAATCTACAACGCTAATAATTCACTTAAAATAGGGCAGTTGGGTCTCCTCGGCGGCGGGCCTCATGATCACGGAGCCGAAGAAGGCGAGCTGGCTCTGGACCGGGTTGAAGAGGCTCGGGCACGCGGTCTTCTTCACGCTCTTCCACTGGAGCTGTCTGCCGGTGGAGTTCGCGAGAGGAGAGGCGATTACTTGCTGGCGGGTGGGGTAGGCGACGCAGGTCATCGATATAATGGAGTGGGTGCTGGTTTCGCATATATACTATACAGCGATACCAGTAGCAATTCCCCAACATTGCTTAAATATTCAGCAAAATTGTTGATATTTGTGTAGAACTTCCAAGACATTCGTTACGAAGCTAGAGATTTTAATTCGGAACGCGGTGGCGGTAACTATTATATTTTGTATTACAACAGAAATTGTAAATTATATTTAACTTACCTTAAGTTCGTCACCAATATTATCGGAATTACGGATTAAGAGATTTCTTTTAAACAACGAATTTAAAGGCATTTAGTAGATGCACGTTTCCACATCAATGAACAAACAGCAAAGATCCTAAAAAGCTCGTTTTCCCAAAGTGTAGTAAAATGTGGCTCGAACAAACTAATTCTCCACCAACGCGGAAGAAGCGCTTTTGCCGTACGGACCCGACTTTCAACACCTGCTGCAACAAGAGAATGAAGTCTAGCAGTTTGTACCACAAGTGTCAACATAAATAAATTATGTTCAGTATCAATAACGCCAATACTCGATATCGATCAAAAACGAGGAAATGTAGTGCGGAAAGTACAACCAGCAGATCTGGGGTTATCTTCGGCAGCACTTGCCGTTCGCTAATATTCAGGCGAATAATTCCGGCGACATCCAAATCGTGGTATCAAGTGACTATCTGAACCAAGCGCAGTACGTTCTGCAACAGATAACGATTGATGCCAAGTTGTTGCAATTTACTGTGTATTCTCTAAATTGAATGATTGCGATTCGAATATTTAAATAAAATTATTATGGCGACTCAGATTATTATATATATTTATTTCACAGTCACTTGTCGATGAGCCCATCTTCGAGGTTCTTCCCGAGTCCCAGGATTCTCTGCTTGTAGGCCTGGTCTCCGCACGTGTTTTCCATGATCTCTCTTTCCGCTCCTGCGTACACCCTGAGTCTCTGATTTACCTGCGCTCCGATTTCTTCTTTGAACACGCCCGGCTCGACCATGCCCGTTTTAGTCTAGAGGATCATGTTCCTGATGCCCTCGATCGCCTTCTTCTCGTCCTGCCTTCTGTTGTTCTTCACGTACACCAGTTCTTCTCTCCTGATGTCCTGCATGAGCCGCATGTTTCTTTCGTACTCCTCTTTCTGGAGGTCGTTCTCGTTCTTCTTCCTGAGCATGAGCGCTTCGTTCAGGTTCTTGTTTTGGGAGCGGAGGTACCGCTTCTCGTCCGTTCTCCACTTGGCTTCATCTACTAAGTTCCTCCGTTCTATCACAACTGCTTACTGTAACTGTTCGTTTACCAGATTCCTCAATTGGATTGAGAACCTGTTCGAGTCTATTTCGCGCTACTTGGATGCAAGGTTAACGGTCCTCGAGATATTTTCTTCATTGAAGATTTATATTTTTATATTTTTACTTTTACGTATATCCATTGTACCTAAATTGAATGACGTATTGGATGTAAGATATATATTCAGTATCATACTTAACAATCAATATACAATAAATTAACGTTGTCTAAATTACAATTTAAACTTCAATACTTTTACTATAAACACTTAGTAAACACTCAAACACTAGTGTATAGAAAAATATTGTATTTAACTATTTTCCAATTTATTTTACAACAAATGAACAACATCAACGATCTTAGTCAAAGATTGTCATAAATACTGCAATACCGTTATTTACTCTCTTATTCACCTGTATTTTTTCACACTCCAATGTTAACCAACACAACAACTGCTACCCCACTTTCCTCTTTCACAAAGCTGAGGAAGCTGAATAGCTGTGAACTCAACACTAGACAACAGAAAGTGACCGAGAAACTTGAGTTCGATACTTTAATCGAACAGATAAACAAGAAAGTAGTTTAATTCGAAGGAGCAGAACTCAAAGAATCAACTTCTAATGACAGTTTTTGTCAATGCTGCGTTAACGCTAGTACTTCGGAAATTAAGAGCGCCAGAAAGAATATTTAGTGAGTACTGGTTTTCAATAGAATAAAGATAAATATTTGTACAATTTTAGTTAGTTTTTCCACCAATCTTCACAAAAGTTTAAACGCTAAACAATTCGTGATATTTTAGTAGAATATATTACCACTTTAATACTTTAATTATGCAAAAATACTCAATAGAGTAATTTGAAAATATGTTCAAAGAAGCAGATGTTAATAAAGATCATAAAATTTCTTTACCAGAAATTATTAGTTATTTGTTATCTAAAAATATGAAAGTTAATGAAGATCGTACAAAAAAGTACTTTGCTATGTTTGATAAAGACCAAAGTTAATATCTTGATATAAAAGAATGGGTTAGACTTATGGAAGTCTTATATGGTGATGAATGAAAATTTACGAAATTGTAGAAAGCGCTCGTTCAAATAATCTTTTTATGGCAAATCCAAATTATCAATAGTGTTCAAACTGTTATATTAAGATATCACAACCTGTTATTAAACGCAGTATGTTATTATATGTAATTATAAGCTACATAAACGTATATGAATGAGATATTGTATGATATCATTTTTATATTTTATATTAAACATTAAAAAATTATTTTCGCATAATTATTTATAAATAAATTCCACTTTAATCCGCATGAAATACTCTACTCAAGACTTTGAAAGACTTTTTGAAGAAGCTGACTTGAATAAGGACAAAAAGATTAATTATATTGAATTATAGGCTTTCCTCAAGTCACATAAAATGGAACCGAATCCAGACCGTCTCAGAAAATATTTCGGTATGTTCGATAGAGATCAAAGCGCCAGCTTAGACATCAAAGAATGGGTTAGATTCATGGAGGTCCTGTTTGCTGATAAAATCTTGTGAGACATGTATAAAATATCTGAATAATCAATCTATAATTAAAAATTACTATAAAACATTATATTATAAAAAGAGCGCTAATGATTCTAATTTTCTACTCAAAACTAATTAATTAATCAATAGTTAATGATGTTGTTCATGTTATCTAATGATGTTATTAAGCTACCACTTCACACAGTCTATATTATATATTTTTACAGTACATGTTTGTTTATCATTTTCACTTCAATTTATCCAAAAATGCCAGAGAAAGCGTCTCGCGGTGGTCGTTCGATGAAGGCGTATAGTTACGCGGTGGCTGATGTGTAGTAGATGAATGAGGAGATGATTGTGAAGTTGTACTAGCAGTTAACGTTTGAGGAGCCTTCTTCTCCGAAGTTCGCGCAGAACATGGTAATCGTGCGCAAACTGGCCGACTACGGGATGCGCGAGCAGGAGAACGTGCACGAGGTAGTTTCCGTTATGGAATCCTCTCAGGATTTGGTCATCAAGCACGCGATCGCATAAAATAAAATGACCCTCGTTCAAAAGCAACTGTGTCTGCTGTTGATGAAGAACCCGAACTACCAGGACGTTTGCGACTACCTGGTCCTACTCAAATGCTACACTGACGTTGTTGAGTCGTTCAAGCTCTTGGATAAGAACGCTCTCGTTTACATTGTGAACGAAATCCTTAATATAACCGTTAAAAGTGAACAAATTACAAAACTAATTACAATTAACACGTACGTGCTCTACAACATATTCAGGTACGCGAACATGCTGGACATTGGACAGGACGACGTGGTCCTAACGAACGTCTCCAAATACGGGATCTTCGAGCGCGTGATGAAGCTGTGCATAGACAACGAGCACAAACTGAACGAAGAAACCATCATCACACTCGTTGAAGCACTCGCAGCTGTGAGCGACACGGAATGCTTCATGGACTACGTAGAACAAATGCTCAGCGGACACACAGCCAGAATGTTCATCACATTCTACGACAACTTCGTCATCCCACTACTAGAAGACCCAGAAGAAAGAGGGAAAATGCTGTGCTTCGACGACGTGCTCAGCTGGATCAGAAGAACCAGACCCGAAGTTGAAGCAGAATGAAATAATATACACATACTAAATTAATATTGTTACATTCGAGAAATTGTTACAATTGCATCATGTTATAATCAACTGCATAATATTTTAAATATATTCTACTATCTAATCAGTTATTTAAGTTATATTACTACTATATTTTTAAGGTGTCACACCAAATCAAATGTAATAATAAGACAACTCGAAAAATACTAAACCACGTGAATTTAAATGCAGAACTTGTTCCGCTGTATTAGATACTCATGATTAACTCACGGAACATATTAAAACTCACCCAATCATCTGTAAACAATGTCAAAATACATTCCAAACTACTTAAGAGCTAAAAATGCATTTGGAAACCGCCCATGAACAAAAAACTGAAGCAAAAACCAAAATTGAAGAATTTAAATGTTAAACGTGTCCAAAAAGCTTTTCAACATAAAAAGCTTTGAACGCACATATTTAAAAGGAACATTAAGTCGTTAAATAACCTGCGATTACGTTTAAGTGCTAATATTGCGCTTAGATCTTTTAAACGGTGAAAGAACTGAGTGCTCACAACAAATAGGAACACCCAGTATAAACTGTTTAATAACCACAAAATGAAAATAAAACAGATTAAAAAGTTAAAGAGATAATTTGTGAAAAATGCAAAGAAATATTCAACAACAGAAAAGAATTGAATATACACAAAAGTCAAAAGCACCCACAATGCTTTAAATGCAAAATTGAATTTGAAACAGTAGAACAGCTAGAATAACATAAATTATTATAACACCCAGATGTTCCAAAGGCTGCTGAAAATGAACCTTTAATAAAATAAGCTGTCCAAAAATAAGAAAAACAAAACAGAAGAGAAAATACAAAATAAGATGCTTAACCAGAAAACCCGGTAAAGAAACCAAATGGTAAAAATAGAGAAAAGAAATAATCTAAAGTAAACGGAAAGCAAGCATTAGAAGAGTAAACAAAACAAGACAACACGACAGTAAAAGCTAAAAATTAACTAAAGGTTGATAAAAAGGAGACGAAACAACCTTTAAACACTTTAAAAAAATTTGTTGCTTTAACTGCTAGGATTATTGTTTATCTAGATAACAGAATTGAAGAAAATAATCTTTTGACACACTTAAATAAACTTAACAAATCAATTTAAATTTAAATTAAAGAGGACTCACAGTTGCTTGTCGATTGTGATGTAATTGATTTAGAAGACGTAAAATAATAAATAATTTCGTATCAGAAGATATTAAAGTATACTATCATCATTTATGATAGTATACTGTATAATAACACCAATTCTTATGTGAATAACTAATAATAAACGTAAATAAATAACAATACTTCTTGTAAAAAATAATAAATTATGAATACTTACTAACAGCACGCTTTTACAGACATTCAAAAACAACATTTAAATGAAAATGGTCAAATTTAACAATATGATTATAATATAAACAATATTTCTGATGAAGAGAATCCTCCTGGTTTAAACAATGAAGTAAATGATTGTCCCATCGTTTAAAACGAAATTTTAAGTGAAAATGAACAATTTGAGGACGAAGAAGAAGATGAAAATGAATAAACTATATTCAAAAGATGAAATAAAGTTATTAAAACCTGCTGGGTCTTTACTGAGTGGGCATAAATGGGTTGAGCCCGTTTTAAAAGTTGAAACACTGGCGTGCAAGAGCCTATGTTTCGCTTTTGAAAGTCTCAATGAAGTCTGTTTGTGTCTCGAGGAAGTGATATATATATACTTATTGATAATTCTATCATTAATATACAGTGGTGTGGGGTCAAAGTAACATTGGCTATTTACTATGTGAGTAATTTTATAGTAAAATATTTGTTGGAGATTATTTATGAACTACTCATTAACACAAACGTGCTAAAACTATGTTAAATATCGAATTAGATCATCACAGACTATCTGGAGTTAGTATCCATTATTCCAAAAAGTAAAAATTCTCAAAATACAAAAAATGATTGTATTTTTATTTCTTGAAGAATGGATTCAAGTGGGCTGGTCAGGCCGAGCATCAATTAATATATTGATGTTACTCCAAAACAACAGTTATTTTACTTATTATCTTCCACTTCCATTTAACAATAAGAAATCCATTTTCTTGATTATTGAAATATCTTAATCGCTGCAATGTTGAAACTTGATTTATTAGTATTTATAAGTGTGTATACTAATATCGATTTACAAGAGCTAGCCACGACTTATATAAGTTAAGTTTCAATTGACTCACTTTTAGATTATATACAAAATATGATACTGGAGACGTTACTGGAGTGATATATGTTCTTACAGTTCATAACGCTATTAGCAATTGATTTACTATTTATAAGTCGATTGCTTAAACAGAGAGATTTTACGTTATCCCTAGCTGTATCAATGAAATTCGTAAAATCTCGTTTTCGTCAGTATAAAATAAATACATCGAAAGCTTTAAAAAAGATTTGAAAAATCAAGTTAATATATAGATGTTGAATTAAAAGCTGTTAAAAAAGCGATGTCAGCTTTAGAAACTTAACTATAAATGAAAAGAAAAAAGTTTTTAATAGGATCCGAAATCTATAGAGGTTAATTATATAACAGGTCACTTTTTAAATATGATAGTTTCCTTAGATATCAGTTCGAATTCTATGATTATTGGAACCCACACAGATATTATAAGCTCAAGAATAGTCCATTTTGTTAATAAAAGGACTAAAAAGTTTTTGTTCTGTAATTATTGTATCTATATTGACTATTGTTTATAATAGGTTTCCAACAACTGCGATATGTACTTAAAAAATTCAAATTATTAAAATATGAGGTTTTCAATATAACTTCACTAATAATAGTCTTACGCCGCTAACAATTATATAGTAAATGTTTAATATTATATACATATACACAACAGAGTCATCTTCTTCTATTCAATCTTAGTGCTTACATAAGCCAAATTCTATCATATTTTGACTGTTTTCATTTTGTAACAATATTGAACTTTATATTTATAAAATAATAGTATATATCAAACATGCAATGATATATAATATTTAAATAATTTTTGTGAAAAAAGTTTCCGAATGTACATTTTGTTAACTCAAGTTTAAACCTCATTGGAGTACCAGACTCACTAATGATGGTGTTGACATATCACAGTGTAGAGAATAAGATTATGTAGCATTATCTGAATTGAGTAACTTTATTCATTCCTTTTGGGCTTATAGTGAATACTATGAGCGAATAAATCAATTTATAAACGAGTGCACAGTGAAAGAGCCACCAAAACAAAAGTAGAAGTAATGGGTTTTTTAAAGATTAAAAATGAAATATCTATATGTATATCAATATGTATATTTACAGAGCCACAAACTGCCAACATTAACACACAATCGATTTGGATCTAAATGATGATACAACGATTACCAAACTATTAGAGTGCCTCAGAGAGTAAGAGTAATTGTTTCACTCAAGGACTCATCCTATTTGGGTTTGAACAAAATGACATCTACTATAGTATAGTAGTATATAAATAATGATTTATGTTCACTTATTCTTCAATATATGTGATTTCATACACGCTTTATGAAGAATCTAACTAACTTCCCCAACTTAAATTTTTTTAAGAATAGTAGTTTTGCACTACTTGATTCCACTCGTTGCTGCTTGAAGAACCATAAAACCAACATTGTTCTCTTATTACAAACGCAAAGTTCTGAAATAATAAAAGTTGTAGTTGCAAAGGCTTACAAAATTTAGTACTTCAGAAGATGTTAGAACGGTTCAATATGTGCGACATAAATGCAAGCAGCAGGTCGTGGATACAGATATTTCATCAGGATTCAACAATTTTAAGATCATACTCAAACATCCACAAAGTATTCAATGAAAGATACGAAGGCCAAGATCTATCAGAAGATTGTTTTCAAACACAACTTAATTGCGTGCATTCAGTTTTGATATCAAGGTCGAAAGTTTATTAAAACTTGGGCTTATATAAGGGTCAAAAATGGACATTTTATCCAAACCTACGTAGGATTATTCTCACTCAAGTATTTTGAGATATATTTTGAGATCAGTATTTGTATCTTCTTTTTATGTACGCCAGGCTAAAATATTGAATTAATACATAATGTTTTTGTGCTATTTTGAATCTTATAACTTAGATCAAGTACATCTGATCACTCGACCTTCAGCTAAATAACCTTTCCCTCCTAAAACCAGCGTTTGCCCCTGTCCGCATCCCCTTGCCCCGTCCTCAGCCCAATTATTCCGAATCCGACAACAACAAAAACGAGAAACAAACAAATTATAATTTACTCTTTAACCACGAACCCGTTTTAACCCTTTGACACCTCCGCTCCCAAAATGGAGGAGCAAATACTCACAGTGAGTGCTGAACCGATTGTTCTAGAAACGGTTGGAATGGCTCCAATTTGAGCGGCGAATTTGACCGGAACGGACAAGAGAATGAGCGGGTAAACAGTTTAGTTTATAATCGTAAGCGAAATTGAGAACAAAACGTAAATAATAACCGTTGAAATGAAGGCGTTTGCGAATATAAGGGCGAAAATTAGGAGAATTATGTTGATAAGGTACCCAAATTGTATAATGTGCTTGTTCAAGAAGATTTTTGTTAACGATGGAATCAATACTGAGACAATTAGTGAACCGACTGCGTTAACGGTTTAAATAAGACCAACCGTGGTCGAATTCAAATTGTAGTGCTTGAAAGCCTGCGGAATGAGATAGTTGAAGCCGGAACTGGCGAAATACTAAGTGAAATTCACTAGCACGTAGTCGGACACCGGCTACTTCATCAAATGCAACGGAACCAACGCGTTAGGATTGTTTCTCTGACTAAAGACGAAGAAAACAATGAAAAGCAACCCGGCCGGAAGCAAACAACCGAATAAAATATACTTAGCCTCGCCAATGAACGTGAAACTCAAATCAATACACGCAATGGCTATGAACAAGAAAATAGAACCGTAAATATCAATACGCTAACGCTACTCGCTCTTGGTATTAACAAACGGAATAATCAAAAATACAGATAACAATGAACTACTCGCGTTAAAAATCAAAATGTAACGCCAGTTAACATCAATTATCAACCCACACAGTGACGGAATTATAATTGACACAAATGAAAGAGTCGCCATGTTGTACTGAATATATTGTTAAGCTTTTGACTTTGGAGACAGTTTTCTCACTATAGTGGTTCTCCCAGCCATCGCTCCACTCGCAAGAGCACCTTGAATGAAACGCAAACTACAATATAAAATGAAATTGGTTGTGAAGAACATTGAAACGGTTACAATTGAATGAAGCCAGCAAAACCACATTATCGAATGCTTCTAACCCAATATTTCTCCCAGCTTTGCTAAAGGAATTGAAAGTGATGCTTGTGACAAATAGTAAATTGATTGAACCCATTACGCTACAGGCTAAGATTTATTAAAATCTTATTATATGTATGGAAGCGATAAATTATTCCCTGTTGTATCCAGTAAAGAAGAAGTATATGCGACCAACAAGAAAGGCAGCAAATAAACAAATTTTACACTAATGTCTTTTTCTTGTTGAACTTATTCAACTGTAACTGGTTAATCTTCAATGTGTTTTTCTTCAATTAATTGTTCTTTTTCTGAGTCACTCATTAGTTTAATGTGGTTTATTGAAATTTATATAAATATCGTTTTACGGTGTTTAATAAAATACCGCACCACTTTATAATTATGAAACAAATTTCCGCACAAAAACCGCATGCGCTGTAGCTGCCTAAATTACAAAGAAAAGAGCCTGAGATTCATATAGAGCATAATAACATGGACTTTGAAGTTGAGTAGTAAGAAACATGGGAAAAGTATTTAGTAGCAAATCCGAAAAACCTATTGCGCAAGCCGATTGTGCCAAGAATATTAACGCGTCCCTCTTCAGTTCAGCTCTCATTCAGGAATGCGTAAATTGACTAATCGTTCTAAATGTCGTACTAAACCAAGCCGCATTTTTAAACGACTTCAGTTTTTCTCTCAACTAGGTTTTGTGTCTCAACCGGATTTGACGGGAAAACGGTTATTCATGATCTGTTAAATTAAACTTAGAACGCGATTTAAAGCAGTTATCCAGTATTCTGCTCAAAAGTTGATGATAACGTAAACTCTAACTTATTTGCATATGGCAGTTTATATGGAAATGTACACGTAACGAACTTTAACGGTGATGAGATATTCAGCGCCAACACAGACAGCGCAATTCTATCACTCGATTTCAAGCAGAAATTAGCCGTTGGAACTGAATCTGGGATGTGCGTGATCTACGATATAGAGCGCAAAACGCAGCAAAAACTGATTCAACACTACGCAGAAGTGGTTTAAATGCAAATTGAAGGAAATCTGTGCTACACAGCCGGATTCGATGGCGTAGTCAACAGGAATGATCTTAGAGCACACGCTGAAGAAACAGAAGGCTTACATAATTTCGAATCATCGCTAATATCGCACAAATCACCGATCATTAAAATGAAAATAGTGAACAATAAACTGCTAACCGCATCATCCAATCAAATCAAAGTATTCGATTTGAGAAATAATTCTACACCGCTTTTTGAAACAACAGTTGATGATTTACGCACTGCAGACATGAACTAGAACTGTCTCGCATACTCAGATTAAAAATAAACAGCCGTTTTGAACAAAGAATACTTCAACACTTGCGAATCTGAAATCACCTGCGAACACATGCAATTTATGGATAGAATTAACGACGGGCTTATTTGCACTTCATCGAGCAAAATTTACAGAATACAAAAGGAGGAAGTACACGAGGTGCATAGTATTTAAGGAGAACTTGCTGAAAAACCTGAGTTTAACATCTCAGCACTCAGCATGGGCCTAGACGGAAAGAATTTTGCAATTGGAAGACTAATAGGGTCATTAGAATTGTTTGATTGAAGTAGTATTATTTTAACTGTATTTTTATTTCTTTCTATATTATATTATAATCATTAACCTAAAATTTTCTCCACTCACTTTAATGAAAATCGAATCAATATAACTTGCTCATTATCCGCCACGCGTGAAGATAAATTGTGTAAAGAACAAAAATGTGATTTAGTCCTAGGAATTGTACTTGCCACATAAATGCTTCTTGCCCTCTTGGCAAGACTATTTATTGAATCATTCCAGGATTTTGAAGTACTATGAGGAAAAACTAGCCTATATTCTCGATTTGCTTTTATAGGGCCAAAATTCATTAAATAATAAACAGTTCAAACTACATAAATAACACATTCCGCATATTTGTTAGACTACCTCCATTTCCCTGTCTTCATCTCATATTGTATCCACCGGCTACGAGGGCAATGTTATTATCTCTGACACTCAACTAAATAACGAGCTCCACTTTAACACTCAGGGCCCTACGTTTTGCAGCTCACTTTAAAATAATTATTTGGTAATAGGTTCATTAGACGGTTTCGTGCGTGTGTTCGATCTCACTTTACGTTAAAAGTTCTCAGTGCAGAACAAGGAGTAGAGCCCAGTTTTATGTTGTGATTTTAAGGAAAATAAATTAGCCTACGGATTAGAAAATGGATAAGCCGTTGTGTACGACATTGAGGATAAGCAATATGTAAAACTCTAATAGCACGCTCAGGAGGTGGTTCAAATACTTCTTCTAGGTGAGTACTGCTACACGGCAGGTTTCGACGGGTAAGTATTCAGGAATGATCTGCGGGATCTGAAAACAACCAGTAGGCTCACCACCGGCTCAAACAGCAGCGGGAAAACGTTTCAAAGTTTTAATGAACCAATTCTGTGTATGAAAATAGTAAATTAGTTAATGCTCATCGCATCAACTAGTGAAATACGAATTGTTAATTTAAGTAATGGGCGCGCAAAGATGAAAATAAACGGAAACAACATAAAATGCGCTGACCTAGCCTGGAATGGGAGTGTTTTGTACTCAGACATTGAATAGACAAAAGTAATTAACTGTGAATAAAAAATAGTATTTGAATGTAAGAAGAGCTGCGAACACGCACTGTTTCTGAACCCGGGTGCAGACCAGAACTTGATACTAGTCATCAAAGGGCAGATCATGTTCAAAACAGAAAACGGAAGCACGGACGTTATTGGAAACGGAGCGGACGTTACTGGTATCGAAGCAAGCAGAAACGGGCTTGAAATCGTGTGCAGCAGATCAGACGGAAGCGTAGAAGTATACACAACGCAGTGAGATTAGAATTTTTTCATTTTCCACTCCAAGTATAATGGATTCATGCAGAATATGTGAGCAAAAATTTAAATACAAAGAAACATACTATGTAACCTGTATCCAGTTTCAGATTCATAAAAAATGAAAAATATATGAACGAAAAGCAAATCGTGGAAAACGTTCCAATTCCAAGTTCAATTGTGAACAAGGATTTCTGAAAACACAAATATTGATCAATGATAAACACAGCTCCGCTTAAATATGATGTTAAGGTTTTTGCTATTCTTGTGTGTGAATCTCATTATAAATATAATGTAAAAAGTTATTTCAGTACATTTAATACTATAAATAAAATATTCCACTCCTGTTAATGAGCATACCCAAATGCAGTTTTTGTGGATAACTCTATGCTACCACTGCGCTGTTGAACAGCCATATATAATAAAATCATACCCAAAAATCATAATCAGATCAAGTATTCACATGTAGATTATGCAATCAAGTATTATAAACGAAAGAAACATTACTTGAACATTTATCATTGTTTCACAGAGAAGAAAGACAAATAACTTGTAAAATGTGTAATTAAATTTGTGCTGACTACTACAACTTAAAATAGCATTTAAAATAAGTTCATCCGAAAGAATAAGGATAAAACTAGTAAATAGCAGAAAGACTCAGTTATCCAATATAATAAAATAACTAACCACATCCTTAAGTTCTTAAACAAACTAACAATCCTAGTAAATTAGGTACCACACACGTTTGTTATACTTATGAGGATCCTGAGGCATTATTATAACAAATGCAAACATATTTTAATTTAACTCGCGAGCAAATAATAAATGGGAAATATTCAACAAGTGTTCTGAAAAGTGGATTGTTAAAAATTTCTATGTTCATGAAGAACGAATTTAAAGACTAAATTATCAGTATTTTTACACCTGATCCAAAAATTGAAAAGCCCTAAAAGGAATAAGTTGAGTACAACTAAATAAATGCTCCTTCTTTACCAATTAAACAATAGCTATTTGTAAATAATACCACTTATTATCCTACGAGCCCAGTTCAGAATAGATAAATAACTCCACCAGTTATATACACACAATCTACACCTAGTAATTAATGGAAGATCACAATCCCATTAAGTACTGCTGCACAAGGACTACCATAACAATTATATTAGTATTTACTTTAAACAATTGGTAATATTTCTGTAATATAATTGTTACCTGATTAATCCATAATTATTTAATGCACTATTTCAAATTATAGTAATGTAATTAAAGTTGTATAAGTAATATAAGTCTATGGCTAATCTATTAAATACAATGTAGAAAGGATGTGATAATTATTCAAATTAAAAATATAAATCTTTTATAGACATAATATACATAATATTCATCTTTTTAACAAAAAATACAATATATGTTATTACATATTGCGTACTATTTATATACAAGCAAGAGTAAGAGAACCTGAACCAGGTTTACGACCTTGTTCCTGCTCTAAATTTAGAAGCAATCCAGAATTAGTTTTTAAGAATTCTTGTTATAAATATATAATATATTACGTTTAATATGAAGCATATTGCTTTGTAAAACTTTTGCCTCTTTAGTCATAAATATTATAGTAATTTCCAGAAGTTTATGTTTAGCTGTTAAGTTAGTCGTTTCTTCATAAATGCAGGTACCAGACTACGTTATCGCGTTATAATTTGGTTTTGGTGTCGCGTGTATACGCGGTTTTTTCAATAGGGGACAGACCCCTTATAAACAAAAATATGTATCATATCAAAAATCGTCTTATAATCAATCCCATATTGCGTCCAATATACGCCATTCCCGCTAAATCATAATATCTCCCCACCTCCCAAAAGTAATGCGAGCCTTCAATCAGTTGTTAACCCAGTTCTCTCAGAACCAGATTGAAAGCAACAACGCGGATTTGAACAAACTCCTCCCAAAGTTCTCCCAGTTCATTTCAGTTGAAAACTCTGAACTAATCGGATTCTACGTCTCAAAAACGCTCAATTGTATTGACCTAAATTAATAACTTAGAATTTAATACATTCAGTTTATAAAATAAATTATTAATAATAGTAACGGGAGCTAAACGGGATTCGAACCAAACGAATTCACACAGGTTGGAATATAATTCGTGTCTGGGCTACACCTGGGCGGATTCATTCTATTACAAACAGAAAACGAGCTAAAATAGAAGATTCTGAAGCTCTCACTGTACCAAATACAAGAAAACGAAATTGACATGCTGAACGAGCTCAGCAAAGAAGAAATAATGGATATAGTTAGAGGAGACAGCGAAAGAATCCTGCCAAACGAAGAATTCCTCGAACAAATCGGATGGAAATACATAAAAGTAAAATAATTCGGAGGATACGAAGCCGTGTTCTAGAACCCACTGAAATTCATAGAATTCGCACCTGAAGACGTTGAAATGACCATCGAAACCAATGAAGACGGAGAAATACCACAAACAGTAGTTATAATTGGCGAAGACCACATCAGCCTGCAAAAAATGAAATACAGCGCTGTAATGGAGAAATTTGCCGACAAAGCAGAAATGATGGAAGTACTTGTGATACTATCACTAAATTGTGATCTGCAAACACAAAAGAGAATTATTAGATCTGAAATAACTCCATAAGTGTGCTAATTGTTACTAATTGCACATTATCAAATTTACATACAACTCGAAGAAGAAGATATTTAAATATTATGGTAAAAATCTACTGAATGGAGAACTATTGAATTACTAGATCAATTTGCTGCAGTTATTATTGAAAATGAATTTAAAACATTATTTAAGCAAATGTGTTTAGAATGGCTCCACTCAGATTAACTTAAGCAATCACAAATATTTTAATATCTTACCAATGAGTACAATGAAAATTTCACTCCTTAATTTTTACAGTTTATTTGTGATGAAGTCCTTTATGAGTAGTTTATTATAATTCTTAAACAAACCACTCAAATAGAATCAAATGACATTACCCCAATTACTCCAACAAAAATTACACAAAAAGATTAAAAGAACATTGAATAAATTGTTGGCAGTGTTCATTCCTATGGTCTTATGTATGCACTTGATCTAGTAAAGTAAATTTTTAGATTTATTTAATACGATATTGTTAATGTGATCGTAGAACTCAGAAATAACGAAATTATTTTTACAAAAGAATAATTAACAGAATTAAAAAGTCTTCTAACAACCTATTTAAGATATAATTGTAAGTCTCTTTCAAATTTATTGAACACAGAATTAGATACAACAACTATTTTTATTTGGTGTCTTGCATTATGTGATAAAGAAATTGTGAACAAAAGATTTACTGTTGAGTTAACAGATGAACTAGTCGAAGCACTATATAAACTTAAACAAGAATAATTGTTAAATTAAGATATTATTGATGTTATTCACTCTTTATGTCTTGGACAAACCAATTTCTTTGGCAAGTACTAATTTTAGAAGCAGGAAATGGTGTATTATGATGTAAAAATCGCAGACATAATCAACAAATTAAATGATACTTATTTAATGAACGTATTGTATTTCTCGCACTCTACTGAGATAGCATTACCATAATATGCTACTTTTAAAGCAGTTGAACTAATAATTAATGAAAAACTAAACTTTATTCCAGATATTTACCAAATTGTTAACAATTCAACAATTTAGTTCACAAATGATTTCATGAATAAAATAAGTATATAATAAAGTATATAAATTTCATCAATAATTTAATCAGACATTGTAAATAAATCAATATTAAATCGAATGAATGATTTTGATGAAAGCGACTGGTTATTATTGGAATCATTAACACCATAAGCCGGATCTAATAAAGTGATTCATAACGGCGGATATTAGGTCTCTAAAACGATTGACTTAAGTACTAAAACACTCACTGTTTCAACTCAATTTAATGTATAAGATTCAAAAGATTGTTAAATTTTAACTATAAATTTGTAAGATGGGGATATTTCATTGCAATAACTTGATAATAATATTATAATCAAATTGACTATTAATGGAAAATAAAAAGAAGAATATTTTATAAATATTTAACAACTAATATCAAAACAGTGTTATAATTCAATATAAATTATTGTGGATTGTAAGAAATTATTAGGAATAACCATTATATTAGAAGAAAAAGTTAGATTTTCAGGAATATACCCAGTTAAAAACTAATCAATTTAGAGTTTTAGTATATTTTAGGAAGCATTATTTTAGTCAGTTAACTATGTAAATTATTGTGTTCCTCTTTCAGTATTACGCTAAAATAATTTATAGTAATAAGACACAGAAGTACAAAAATTATCAGATGTTGAAGAATTTACATTTGCTAGTTCTGCAGTTCCGTATTCATTATATATATTTAATAAACCCACAGATTATTAAACTACTTCGTAAAACATAGAGAAAATTATTACATTATAATCTGACGAGCTATATACTAATAATAAGTAGTTGAAAGAACTATACTCAATGTATTAAGAAGCAATTTTAAGTTATAGACCTCTATCCATCTAAATAGAAAAGAAAAGTTAAATAGAAAAAAGCCCATGTAACATTCAACAAACATGTAAAAGTTTTGATATTAGATTTGCTAATGAAAAAATAATTGATATTATTGAAAAATAACCTAAATATTAAATTTGTCAATAAGATTAACTATTAGTAGGTGTTGATATTTAAAATTCAAAGTAAATTCAATCAGATTTTATTAATATCAAATTAAATAATAAATAATTTTCTCAAAAGGTCATATTTGATCCAAAAGTACTATTATAATTCTTTTAAAATGTTAATATTTCCAATAAATAGCATGTTATGTAATTTATAATTTCTAATATTTTTAATTCAAGCTTAGACGAGTCTTCTAAGGTATAATTATTACACTAAACAATAAATTAAAATAATTAATATCTTTCAGAATGTGTTGAATATATTTTCTAGTAGTAATAACGTTATCTTCATCTTTTATTGAGCTTAGATAATTATGAGCTTAATGAACAAATATTTTATGTATTATCAACTTAAATATCATCTATTTCCACATAATAATAGTTGGAAAAAGTACTTCTTGCCTATGATGATTGTAAAACGTTAAATTTATTACTGCAAAAGTTTGATACCTTTGTTAGCAATTCAGAATATACTACTCTTATTGAAGCTTTAATATTTTTAGTTGGAAAACCATAAGATTTTTAGATACTAATTTAAAATAAATAATCAGAAATGCTATTGTCATTAATTTAGCATTATTATAAAACATCTAATAATGTTATTTCAAATATTGATCATAAAATTATTTAGTAATACATTAAATAATCATTAGATTGTGCATAAAATATGATTATAGAATAATCAATAATTTTCTTAAGTTCATAGTTGGATATTGCAGCATTTAAGTTAATGATTTGGGTACTAAATCGTGACTCAATAGATAATTAAATGAAAACTCAAATATTTTACAAATTATCACTGAAACTTGAGTAAAGCTAATACACTGAGAATCATGAGTCATTTTTCGAAAACGTTTTGTAATATATTTCTTCAAACTAAGAGTTCTTTTAATTATATTTAATATTTGAGCGTTATGTTAAAAATATGGATATTATTCACGAAAATAATATTATTTTTGAAGAAGTACCATTTGAAATTCAAATAGCAACATAATTTAACAACTGGTCAAATAATTATTAAATTAACCCAGTATAAAACAGCATGTAAAACCCTATTTCCCAAGAAACTTAAATATCCAGTAATAAAAATAATAAAGTTATTCTGTTGTATTTAGAAAAGTTTGATCACGGATTCCAATACAATATTAATATGGAAAAAGAACTGTCTAAAGTATTATTTACAGCATCAGATTTATGTTTAATTCTGTAAATAAAGTAACTTAATAATTAACCAAGCGAAAAACTAATTAAAATAGTAGCAAATCATTTTACTGAACTTATTTAGCTTAGTAATGTTAATTTAGCCCCAACATAATTTTTCACGCTTCTTTATGCATACAATTAATCGAATACCTCAAATACTTAAATATTACTATAAGTCATTAAGTAGTTCATCAAAAACGATAATATAAGTGTTTTAGATAAACGCTCAAATTTCACGGCTTTACACAATGATCTTTAATTATGTTAAACTAAAAATTTGATCTTTTTCACTTCTCTCTTCAAATATATTTGGATATAAGTATCGAAGAATCTATAAAATAATGAAAGAAATAAAGAATTAGAAGATGCCTTTATTCTTTTAGCAAGTAAAATAGGTTTGAAATACATTAATGTAAGAAAATATTTTGCTTTAATGTTTGTGTCAGTTACGTAGCTAATACCATTTTCCGATTTTTGTTAGTCTCTTTTAGAACTTTCTCTTACTTTTGATTGGTAATAGGACAAGAAATGGACGTTGGCAACTAAAGTTGGAAATAAATACAAGTAAGTACTTAATGAAATATTATTAAAAATAGAAAACTATTAAGAAACTGAATTTTCATTGGAAACAGAGAATGCATCAAAGTAAGACACTGAAATAGATAATATAATTTATGAAGATACTGCTGAAAAAGAAATCGATTTCGAAATATTTATATTTATTGCTTCTATTTGGTAGCTTTATTATGCACAATAAAACTAGGAATCATCATAAAACTAAATTGTTGAATCATACGCTAAATAATTTACAGATGGAAATGCAAATAAAATATTAACATATCCATTTTAGAAGAATTAAAATGTGGAAGTTACTCAATAGTCCAAATATTTCAACATATTCAATGATTCCCTTCGCGTGATATCTAAAGTATGGATTTAGCTTGGAAATAGTATAATATAAGCAGAATAACTATATTATGACAAGATTAATGCATAATTAAAAATAGCTATTAATTTACAAATAGAACAATCAGACAAGCATGTTGTTGATAAAAATATATTGTCTTAGCTCAATAATATCATATCAAGGAATTTGTTAAAGTTTAACATAAATTCTGAATTGCAACATAAGTTAGAAACTGGGAAGTGATAAAATATTATATCATTATATTATTATTCATATATTTTAATCACTTCACAAATGGATTCTGATGATTATGACGATTATAATGATTATGATAACTATAATGACTATGAAGACTATAACGACTATAATAATAACTATGATTCAGATTCTAATAATTTTGATGAATTTAATGATTTTTGTGACGGAAATAGTAATTAAGAAGAATATAGTAATA